>BRDA01014165.1:210969-227762 GCA_036984385.1 Crenuchus spilurus
TACAAGCAACCAGAGACAGGTGGCATTGGAGAGAAGTGACTCGTCTGTGCAGCCTACCATCGTGAAGCGATGACGGCGTATGACATGACATGACAGTTAAGAGACTGAACCATGGGCGGCACCGGGGGTGGGGGCTTGGGGGTGCTTTTGCTACCCCTAGGATGGCCATAGCACCCCCACAGCACCCCCAAGAAAATTGTGATTTTTAAATATATATAGGCTATATATTATTTGTAGTGTTTGAATACCATGTATAATTTAAAAGATTACGATAAAAGCATTACTTTCAGGCAAAAAATAAAAACAAAGCCAACAAAGGTGATCTAATTCGGCAAATGGGTGCAGCACGCATTTAACTTTTGAACTTACCTTCATTTTCTGTTAACCACTGCGCACTTTTTTTGTAACTTAGCATCGACGAAGCACTAGCATTATCACAATGGAGCATTTTTTATTTCAGAAACGTCCATGAGTAGAAACTCAGTCAAAAGAAAATAAGTGATTGTGAACCTGGGGCTTCAGGTGATGTTAACAGGTCCTGTGACATAGCTTACTCTATACCCATCAAGCCCTAATAAAAAGGGGAGTTAATGCCCAATGGGGTTAAAGAAACACTCTTGGACTACGCCTCCTGATGAGTTTCACCTCAGGAAATAAGAACTAGAAAATATAAAGCAACACAGGTTTGTTTGTTGGGACAGAGACTCATTTGACAATCAATTTATTTGCAAAAAGACTTGATTTTATTTCACAATTCAATTATTGACCTAATCACTAAAAGGCTTAGCTGCAGCTATGATTAAGACACCATTTATTAAAAAGATCAGTACGAATTGTTATATGCTAAATGACAGAAGCTAGCATTAAGCTATTTGCTAGCTGCCACCACAATTAAAGAAAATAAATATAAAATAAAAAAACTAAACTAAACCCAGAATATTAACAAAAATATAATCTAACAAATTTAAAAAGATAGAAACGAAAAACTTAACACAACAGTAGAAAAACAATAATGTAGTATTACCAAAAAAACGCAAATATCGCAAAATACATTAATGGCTTTTGGGCGATGAAACCAAGAAAAAAATAACCAATAAACAAATAAATAAACCAAAAACAAACAGTTGTCTAATAGCCATAGCTTCACAGCCAAATATGCAACTTCCAGCGAGGTGGAGAAAACAGCAGCACCAGTCACTACAGGGATGTCAGCCCCATTTAAACAGAGCTTAGTCAGTCGGCACCAGCACTATGAGGCGCCACATGCGATAGAGTAGAGGGAGCAGTGGGCAGCATGACTCTGGAGTAAAGCTGCAAAAGTGCAAAGCAGCAGAGCAGCACAGATGCATAAATGTGTGAATAAAGAAAAATGTGTCAATGGTACGAAAATCTACATTTGGGTAATATCCTGGCATATTTGCACACCATGAAGCGTTATGGTAGCATGGCATGATTATTTCTAATAATATTCTAAATGAGTTTATTTTTGCGCTTCAACTAATGCTGCAGTGACGCGACCATGAAAAGGATCAGTGTTTTGTAGAACCAAAACAAAATATAGACAATGTCTGTTATTGTAATAATGTTAAATAAATAATAATAATAATAATAATAATAATAATAATAATAATTTTTACTTAAAGGTTAATCAATTTGTCAATCTGAATTGTTAATAATTAATTGTGAAACACATCATACACATTGAATAATCAGCAGTGATGTGTAACAAGCAGGGCGTATGCCGTTTGTTGCAGTACAAATTAAACTGACTTGCACATTAATGGGAAAGCCTAAATTATAGAGCACCATTGCTGAAAAGTCAAGCTACCCCATAGCACCAGCAAAAGAAAATCTCTGGCGCCGCCCATGGACTGAACCACAGCTTTGATGCTTTAATTTTTGCCACTTAGGCCGTGTTTCTACTGCTATGAGTGAGCCCTCTTTCAGGCAACTTGTCAGGTTCTGAAATATGATTTTGATCTATATCTCAGTCAGTTGGGGGAAAAAGCCTATTTCAAAAGCTGCCACTGAAAAAGGCTCCCATGCAGGAGTCTCCAAACCCAGATATATCTCAGTGGGGGTTCCAGAGCACTCCTATTCAGACATGGTTTGGTACATAAGCCAGCGCTGGCGGAGTGGAATGTCAATCATCTGAGTCTGCACCACGCTGTGCAGGAAGAAGTGGCGGTGAGGCAGCTGAAGTAGAACTGTTGACTGAGTAAATCACTGTCCATTTACCCCCCACACCAATACCTACACACACCCACACTCTCTCTCATACACACACACACACACACACACACAACTGAGAGCAAAAACCCAGCGTAGGGAGCCAGGACAAGAACGTGAGAAAAACGGTGAATTGCGGTGGGTTGAGAGAGAGAAAGTAAGTGAAGGAAAGAAGAAAACCCTTGTTGAAATAGCGGCGCTGCCGACTCAGCCAGAGTTGAAGGTATTTATTGATCTGTGCTGTAAATTTGTACTCTAAGACATGTGTAAATTGGCTGTGGTACATGCCATAATCATTCCTGTTCACACTCAATAATTTAGCTCAGCCTATTTATTCCCTGCCTGACACGCTCCCTACTGAGCCTACAGACAGAGGCCTAATGGAAAAAGTAAAGAAAGTCAGGAGAGATAAATGGTAGAAGGATGAGTAAAGGTAGAGAGGGAAATGCAGATGCCTGTACGTCAAACAGTGAATTTTTCAGTATTTATTGATTTATTTTGCTTTTTTTATTTTTTATGCCATGTTTTGCCATGTCAGTATGTGATGTTTCAGTATGTGAGAGCATTTTTCATATCTCAGCAGTCATATGAGAGAAGTGCATTAGTAAAGAGTATCACACACCACTGAATATCAACACTCACCTGGTTATTGACTTTAATTATTTGTGTCTACTCATTTTCTATTTTGCTATTAGAGCAACTCACAAACACATCTGACTCAGGAAGGACCGCATGTTCAGGGCTCGTTTACTGTGTGATTCCACTCTTTTCCACAAATCTTGTGATCAGTAGACTTGTCATGGTTTCACTGGTTTCATCATTTTTTCGCATTATTGACAGACAAAGAGTGCTGTATTGGAGAGAGATGAATAATAGAAAGCAGCAAAGAGAAAGAACAAGGAAACACTGAAACACTCACCTGTTGCTTTGCTGCTTTTGATAAACAATTGAAGTTGTTACGATCAATAAGAGAAGCGTGGTGTGGTTTGATATGAATTATTTCTCATTTGTAACTCATTGAAACAAGTGGATCATTTCTCTTAGAAGTATGATTCCATCATTTCAAACAGTACTTTGTGCTGATTTTTGATAGTATAAAGATATGCACTACCATCCAAAAGTTTTAGAACACCCCATTTTTTCCAGGTACTCTGAAATGAAAGCATAGTACAAGTAAGCACAGAGTTAAAGATCATCTAAACTTTGGACTCATCAGAGTAGCACCTTTGTCAGATATAACAGCTGAACACACTCGTGACATTCTTTCTACAATAGACATCAAATATTCTTCAGACAGTTCTTCACAAATCTGCTGCAGAAGTTCACATAAATGTTGGCACTCGTAGGTTTGCTTTGCTTTTCACTTAATCCCAAAGCAGCTGGATGGGGTTTAAGTCTGGAGACTGTGCTTCCACTCCATGTTTTCAAGCTGACCATCTTGTTCTCTTTTCCTGAGTTAGTTCTGGCAGAGCTTGGACTTATGTTTTGGGTCATTATCTTGTTGTAGGATGAACCCCTGACTAACTAGGCACATATCTGAGGGTACTGCATGGCGCTGTGGTGGCTCAGGCTGCCTCTCACTCTGTAGGAGTTAATACCACCCACTTTCAAGGCTGATCTACCTCCAATACTGCAGAACAGCTTTCACCTGTTAACCCATTTCATGTTCTCTGACAAAAGTCTTTGTGCATAATTCTGTAATGAAAATTAATTTTCAGTTTTGGGTAACATTATTTTAAACGTCTGGCAGTTCACCACTTACCTTTGTATAATTTAAAGCTATTTATTGGACTTGAATGTCTTGAAATGCAATATGACTGGAAACACTGGTCTGTTCCAAAACTTTTAGCTGGTATTGTATTACATTACAATTATCATTTGATGGAAAGTTATTATGCATCATATTTTTGCTGCATTTTGCATTTCTTCACATCAAAAGAAATGAAAATTATCAGAAGTGCTGACATTAATATGATACTGTATGTAAACCATCATTATATAAATAATTACATTAAATGTGTCATTACTGCAGTTCTGTAAAATTACTTTTAAATAGTGACACAATTAGAGAAATAACTCCTCTAAGGGATAAATTGCCAGACATCAAACCGCAGGAGAGAAAGTGGAGAAATGTTTCATGAGGGCACAGATCACTTTCTACCGGTTGGAAATGATAGCCCACCTTGGGACCACTTGGCCTTCTTTTACTACCAAAGACAATCAGGACATTTCTTCAACACTAACTCAGGCCTCAGTCAAGACTCAACTCAAACTTATTATAAAAACTACACTTTCCCTTAACACGTTGTGTTATTTATATCCATATTATGTATTTTTTTTCTCATGCACTCTTTAGAGGTGTCACAATAAACAAAAAACAACCTCAAATTAGAACATTTTGGGATGGTATGGGAAATGCATATTTAGGAAATGCAGTGTTTTACATTTACATTGCAGACAGTGTAAAGACTTTCATCTTTTGTCAGGTCAACTTGATTTCATTTAAGACACATTAATTCCTGCATTTCAGACCTGTAACACATTCCAAAAAAGTTGGGACAGGTCAGTAGAGTAATGATGTAAAAAAATAATCATCATCATAAAAAAGCACTAAAATCATTGTAAACATGTAATGTCAACAGGTGATTGTAATCAGTATTGACAAAGGGCTGAGTCTTTGAAAAGCAAAGATGGGCAGAAGATCTCCAGTATCATTAAATGATTCATGTGCTCTGTAGGATTTTCAGTCTGTAAAGGGCAAGTGCACAAGTGATCTCTGATCCCTCAGATGACACATCATCAAGAACCATCATTCATCAATAGCTGATATGAAAACAAAGGATTATTTTAGCAGATTACTGAATTTATTGTGGCCAGACAAATCTGTATTCCAGACTTTTTTTTTTGGCAGAAATGGATGCCATGTGTGACAGACCAAAGACAAAAAAGCACCATGCCCACAAACCAGGGTCTGTCAAGGTATGGGCTTATGTCAGTGCTCTTGGTATAAGTCATTTACATTTCTGAGATGTCTGATATTCTGCCTTTGAGATGACATCTTGTACATGGAAGTCCATGCATTTTTCAACAAGACAATACAAAACCACATGCTGCTGGACTGTCCTGCCTGATCTGTCCCTCATGTCTCTGTGTGAGGAATTTTAAAATGTAATGACAACCCCAAGCACTTTAAGACATGTTTGCCAGAAGAATGGGACAGAAAACATGTCATCAGTTAGTATCCTCAGTTCAAAACATGTCTTTTACATTTAATTACATGTTTGTAGGAATGGCAGCATTACAAAGTGTAAAAGCTTTATTGTCCCAACTGTTTTTGTAATGTGATAAAGGCTTGAAATGCAAAATATTAGGAAATGAAATTAAGTTGATCAGACAAAGTGTGAAATTATTGGGTTCCTACTGTCTGCAATGAAATAGAAGTCAAATTAAATGTAAGATTTTTTTTTCATTTTCCACACTGTGCCAACTTTTCAGTCATCTGAAAAAAGCAACATATTTGCATAATTCTGAGACAAAATGTATATGTACACATGCCATGGGCTTCACAGGAGGCTTCAGTCAAATGACCACAAATGTTGTTCTTCAACTATATAAAGTTCTCAGTGAACATGCCCAATTTATAACCAGGATATTGTGTCACACCAGAAGACATGGCTTTTTTTAATGCTTTTAGAAACACTGTATATGGATAAAAATAGCTACAATTTACTAAAACAATGTTTTATATGTTTTTCTTTATAATGTATAAATGTTGTCATTTATTTAGCTATGCTAGAGACAGTGATACCATAGGACAGTCTTGATATTTGACTCAAAATATTTAATAACAAAGTTATATGATAACAGTGTTCGTTTTATTCGTATTTATCTTGTTTCACACTAAAACTCATGTCATGTCAACCATATATTGTTTCTATTATAAACTCACTGTGGAGTAGTGCACAGAGTTGAATGAGTACCTCTCAGTGTTTCTCCCTCTTAATGACTTTTTCTGCCACTGAAATGTTTGGTTTGAGTTATTTAAATTAATACAACTACATTTAATTTTAGCTATGCTTTCTTATGTGCAAGTTAAAAGTTCATATAGTGTAAGTGAAAATGTAAAAGCACGACATCATATTACTTTAGGAACTTGTAAATAACTAAGCAAGTCTACTAGTTTACAGTCTACTATGGGTAAAAAAGTGCAAAACCTATTTAGAAAGCTGCAAGTTCTTCTATCACTACCCTGAATGAAAACTAACAATTTTGTTCAATAAGAAACCTCTAGAAGTTATATTTAGCCATGGTAACATGGCACATTTGAAAGTAATTTAAAATGTCATTATCTTGTCCCCACTGAAAGGAGCTGCTGCCTGTATTTTAGCTGGCGGGGTAATTATTGTTAATGGCAAGGCGCTGCATTGTTTCGCAATAATGTAACTGTGCCAATAATTGAGCTTAATGCGATTTTAGTGGTAATCATTAGAACGCACCTCACGCGATGCTTACGCACAAGCCGTGCAAAGATGAAGAGGGCTATTATAGAACGGCACAGCTTCGAAATGAGAAAATTATCCCCGTAAGCAGAACGTTTCAATTTGATACTATTTTTTACATCTTGCCCCATTAGTGATGTAGTTTTAACTCTCTGGCTCTTGTATATATATATATATATATATATATATATATATATATATATGTATTGATCACTTGCTATATCCCTCACGGTCTCCCTCTTATCACAGTATACACTACAAATGCTTAGGATATGAGAAGTATGGCAATCTCACATTTCCCCTTTCTCCTGGGAAAGTAAGGGCCAGCATTAATGTAATGAATGTAATAGTAAGGCCAGCATTAATGCATGAAAAAATAACTAGTTAAGTCAAGCCTATCTCACGGTGACCTTTAGAAATGTGTAGTTAGACATACAACACAGCCCACAGCCAACCCAGCCTACCATATATCTCACAAGCCTGTCAGTTGTACTGTTTGCCCAATAAGCACTGTGTGGTTAAGGTTAGGATTAGGGTTAGAGTTGGATATCCAAGTCATCTTCCTACACGTTGCAGTGAAATGCTCCTGAGTTAACTAGCATATTGTTGTTTTTACATCATTTGAAAATGCTGACCTTTGCAGTCAGAACTTCATGATGAATGCAGCAATAAAAACAGTACAAAAGTACTAAGAATAACCTTGTTTATATGGATTTCATTCTTCAGAGTTACCACTTTGGAGATACAAGGTTCTGTTGCGACGGCAGGACAAGTTAATTAGTAATTAGCTGTTTTACGTTAACGAAACCTTTGCAAGTATAATTTGAAGTTCAAAAGGCCACATGTCCTCAGACTTTTGATGTGCAGTGTACATAACATTTTACCAGACTTTATGAAACGTTAATTGGCTTGTTAGTGCACTACAGTCCCTCAGACTGTTGTAGACTAACAAGCTAAGTAGTTCATGCACCCGTCCTGCTGTTTCTGAGAACAAATGATGGCTCCATAAAACTTCACAATTTTCATTATCTAGGAGGAATGGAGTTCGGATCAGAACAGATCGGCAGGCCGCGCACATAAACAGCGTGCTCCAAAACATCTTTCTGAAGTCAGTAAATCAGATGATTAGTTTGACTGCCTTGGGGGCTACAGTGTGTGAATATGTTCCGTGCACCTCTAAATGCATAGCTGACCTTCTTCACAGGCCTGTAGCATTAGCCGCTCGATATTTCTCTGGGCTGCATGTGCAAGGCGGCTGCTGTGTGTTCATTTGGCCAACATAATATGCCCTCCGGGCGGCCACTTTGAGATTTGCCTTCTGCTACAGAGACAAAAAAGGCATGAATAATGAATTAAGGAAGAACTGATAGGGAAGGGTGCAGAGGGGGGGAAAGGGCGAGTGGGCAGTAGATCGAGAAGCACTTTGGAGTCTCAAGGGTGCAGATCTCTCTGTCTCTTGCTCTTTCTTTATCTCTCTCTCTCTCTCTCTCTTTCTCTGTCTCTCATTTGTGAACTTCATGCTCTCAAATTCCTGCAGTGTTTTTCTTTCTATAAACTAACATGGAAAAGGTAGAGGCACTGACCTCTCATACACAGCACAGTGTAAGTGTATGCATAGGAGAAGCTCATCTCTCTCTCTCTCTCTCTCTCTCTCTCTCTCATACACACACACAGACACACATACACAAGCACCCACACACACTCTTTTCATTATTCCCTGTATAATTATGAGCAAATGGAGTTGTGGAAGATGACACACATGAGTAATGAGTAAGAATCTAGGCATAAAGTTCACAGATCCAGTAGGCTCTTGTCAGGACGCTAAATGCTAATTAGGGTTTCCATCCACATTGCCACTAAGGGCTACAAATCAACAAACAAGATACGCTAATGTAATGCAGCATATGCTCCCACTTCCTTATCACTGCTACTGGAGAGCTTTTTTTAAACCCTAGGACTCCTATAACAGTTCTATGATCTCATAGCTGAGGATGTATTAATATAGTTTGTTTATCTAGTTTAATTTCTCTGAATTGTTTTGTCTGAAATGACATTTTTGATTGATTAAGATGTTAATTGCCACATTAACAATATGTAGAATAATATTCATCAATTTCACACTTGTTCTTTGACTGGTAAAATGATTTTTGTTCTACTCACTTCACTCTGAACTCACTGACAGCAAATCTTTATATCAGCCATTTTCAAAAGATTTCCCCGTAAAGCCGCCTTATAATACTTTTTGTGTCTTTTTATGATATTGTCTGTTGACTTTCAGATGAATACAGTTTAGTCACATAAAAGTAACATCACACATTCTTTAGATTCTTAAGAATTCTAAGTTTCTAAAGCCTTTACCCAGGATATGACGAATGAGCTTCCAGCTCTGAGTCATGATATTAAAATAAGAAACAATTTTTAATAAAACTGAACATATTTATATATCTAGAAGCACTTTCTTTTGAACTTGTAATCATTTTACTTTAGGCTTGCATTATACATATTATATATGAGGGAACTGAGGAGGCATGCCCACATTGAAGAGCAGTAAAGCTGCATTAATTATTGTTCTTAGAAGATAACACTTGAATAAAAGAAGCTTCTCAGAACTCCAGGTGGCAGTGTCAGCTTCTGGACTAAATTAACCATGTACTAAACTTGACCAGGGAGGATTCTGCAGTGTGCAACATTGAACTACAGATGGATATTTACAAAAGCTAGCTTTGGTGTAATCTATTGTGGTTTATTGTGATCTCTCTCATTTTCAGTGGAAGATGATGGTGCAGTTTCAGAAGTTTGCAGCTTTTTCCAAAAGTCAACGTATATTCATTGATCATTAATCCATGCCTCCCATTCTCTGCTGCTTCTGTAGATGGTAGCCACAGCGAGATGTCACAGCCGTCTCTGACCATTCAGACATATCCGTATGGGGGGTGTGAGTCAGTGGAGATGTCCTACCAGGCAGGCCAGTTCCAGCCAGCCATCCGTGTGGCTGACCTTCTCCAACACATCACACAGATGAAGTGTGGCCAGGGCTACGGATTTAAAGAAGAATATGAGGTAAACTTTTTAAGAATAAATGATCAAATTGAAACAAAGCTAACACTTTGTCCTCTTCTCAGTACATCTATAGAAAATCAGGGTGTGTTTGTGTGTGTTTGTGTGTATATATATACACATACACACACAATAGAAGTAATCAATATCTATTATGTAGTACGACACTACTGGAGTAAGCAATACTGTTTGTGTGGTTTTTCTCTTTGGTGTAATTAAATCACATGGTTGTTTCAAGATGTGACAGCATAAAAACAAAGACTTGTTGAGCATTGCTGTCACCTTCCTTTGAAAATGCTGGCTTAAAATTATACTACAGTTTTTGTTTAATGTTAGCAGATCAAGTAAAAACCAAGAGACCAAGAGCATTTATTTCATATAAAAATCACATTTATGTGTCTGTAAAGTAGCTAAACAGGAGATGCCCATTAGGAAGCCACACAGTGCAGCAGGACCTGCCAACGCTGCCACTAAGTGGAAAAAACAATTCACACCTGTTTTTGATTGTAAATAGTTCATTTTATCTAAATTTCTACCTGTTTATGTTCACATTTACAACCAGATTTTTTAGTCTTACTTTTTAGACTTTTTAGACATTTTTTTAAATATTTCAAATCTAATCTACTGTATGTTATGTGTGTTTTTAGATCTGGTATGTTGATACAGTATGTCTGCATGAAGGTTATATAGGTGATGTGCTGAGAAAAAATATCAAACATTGGAACATTAAACATCTTATAAAGTGATTAAATGGCAAAATCCAAACTATTGAAATATGTCTAAAATAGTCCAAGGCTCCCAAATTATTTATTTATTTATTTCAGATGAGAGAGTTTTCTGAGAGAAAATATTTTAATGATGTAATAATTTTATCATTATTGCCTTATTCTGAGAAAATAAGGCATATAAGGAGTTCATTCAGCAGTTTATTTGAATGCACATTGTTGAGCATAAATAAGTGCAGAGTGTGATAGAGAGATTTTCCAGAGGGAAGGTCATGTGACTAAGGTCAAGTAACTCTTGAAAAATCCACACAAAATACTTCCCAGCATAGCTCATTCATCTGACAACACAGCTGATTATGTTTCACCCCTGATGTTTTATGTGAACCCATCTCCAGCCTTCTTGCCTCGCTCTGCTGCCAGCTGCTGCTTTTGCTGTTCACTGGATGCAAATAGTTTTTTCACCATTTTAATGTGCAGTGAAAACATATTTCTTTGTCTCTATCTGTGGTATAAACAAAGACCTCTGTTGCTTATTCAGATTAATGAAGGTCATCCCACTCTAATGATATTCCCACTTTGGCGAGTCTGTCTTTTGTTGTTTAAATGGAAAGGTGATACTGAAAGCTCTTATTCTTTCTCTTTGCTTCATCTCTGTCTGGCCTTGTGAAGTTTCCTCTTTTTTCCACTTTGCTTCTGTCTGTGTGACAAGTGAGTTCTTCCTTTATGTTGCAACCAAACAATAGTAGCCATATTGTATATTACACTTCATGTAGTGTGCTGTACTTATTACAGTAAGTGTACCACACTATACTTTGAAGCACTGACTGAAAACTACTCTTTTCTGATTGGCTGGCATGTGTGCAAAAAAAGAAACATATAGAATAAAAGTTTAATCATTGTTCTACATCAGTGCTCTGGACATTTTCAATGGGAGACATAACAACCCTAATAAATACCCATTGATTGATAAGCTGTGATAGAGTAGACTGTTACAAGGGCAGTCAATATCAAAACTGCAAACATGTATGATTTAGTGGTAAACACTTCTTTTTAGATTACTCTACATGTTTTCTTTGTATACATAAATACACAAAAATTACTCAATGTGTACCAGATGGGGAATAAGTGAGATAATGGCCTTCAATGTGTCCCATTATATGAAATGAGTGGAGTTTGTATAGGAAATTCCAAGCATTGCGTATTGCTTTGCCTTCATCTTGTCCATTAAATTTATATCACGGGGCACCTCAGCAGCCATTTTCCTTTACAAAACTATTATATGTTACAGTGGAACCTCGGTTTTCATCATTAATCTCTTCTAAAGTGTCTGATAATAACCGAAACAAACAATAACTGAAACATATTTCCCATAAGAAATAATGTAAATCAAATTAATCCGTTCCAGACACTCCAAAATTCATTTTATATAGAATAACTATAGTTGTACACACATAAAACGATGAGAATTAAACACAAAAGACCAATGAAATGGATAAATTAACATTTAACATCACTTTTACGAGTTTACACTCTGTTTTAGAGCGTGCCGGTGTGGTCCAGCCAGCAGGCCTTGTTTTGTGCACTCATTCTTGGATGCTATTAGTTTTCACACCCGTTTCCTTGCTGTGCGTTATCAAAAATTAAAAATGAGAAACAAAGCCAGAATGAACTCTGAACATATAGGTGAGTGACGAACATGTGTGCTTTGTTTTTGCAAAATTAGCAGCGAGTCATGTGGGCACACCAACAAAAACTGGGCAGATGAACAATAACTGGGACAAAATTTCACCCCCAAAAAGTTGACAAGAACAGAATTGTATGATAACCAGGGCAAATGATAACCAAAGTTCCACTGTAGCAAGTGTTTTACAGGAACAGAACTATTTAGATAAAAAATACACTGAAAAACAAAAACTGCGCCATTATATATGGTATAATACCATAGTGTAGTTATATGATATAATAAGACAGTATAATGCATTCAAGTTCATTTTTATTAGCAGTGTTTAAGATTTTAAGAAGTATTATCTTGCTGTTATTTATTTTGCTGTGAATTTATTACACGTCAGTTGGTCTATCACAGTGTACCTATAAGAAGTGGAGTTAAACAGGGCAAGGTGCTCTTTCATCAGCCCTGCGGTCTGTCTGGGTCTGGCAGTAAAGTTGAGATGCATTGCCTGCCGTTCCTCTCTCTCTCGCTCTCTCACTCCGACTGCGCTGGCTCTTGGGCTTCTGTTTAAAGGGACATACATCAACGGGGACGTTTTTATAACGTCTTTTTGTTATCGGCGCGCTCTTCTAACCTGATTTGCCTCGCCATTTCTCCCATCCTCTCGCAAATGAAGTTGGCAGCCTCCTGGCTCCTATATTGGCCGCCTTGCTGCTTGCTTATGAATATAAAAGTGGTATTTCCTTTTATATGGTGAATAAGGAACACTCAATATATTTACACTGAATTGTATGTGTTGGCTGCAGGCTTCTGACGAGATTATTTGGGATGAATGCGGCGTTTTCTCCAACGCTTTGACAGAGGGAGCATGTTTGAAATGGGATTCGAGCATTTCATGTTCTATTAAAAGGCTGCCATTCATACGCTGCCATGTGTGTGGTTCTGGGAAGCTTTGAAAAGAGACAGAGACAAGTGCAGTGTGACTTTAGCAAAGGTTCTGAGCATGAGTCTGTGCATGCTTATGAGCTTTTTGTCATATTGAATATAAAGTCATGAAGCTTGTAAAAACATTAAGGTGTGAAGGAGTGTCTGTGTATGTGTGTATGCAGGAGAGAGAGAGAGAGAGAGAGAGAGAGAGAGAGAGAGAGAGAGAGAGAGAGAGAGTCCTACTGAAGACTGTAGAAAGCAAAGCAGAGATATGGGATGCTTTGATAAAGGAGGATCAGAGCTACCTGTGTGTGTGTCAGCACTGTCAGCATAATCGACTCAATGATCTCATTCTGATGCATCTGTGTGTGTGTGTGTGTGTGTGTGTGTGTGTGTGTGTGTGTGAGAGAGAGAGAGAGAGAGAGAGAAAGAGAGACAGAGAGAGAAAGTGATTGACATTGAGCATAAAGACAACTAAGTCTTTGTCAATTCCAATCCTTACCATTGTAATTTGTACCGATCTCAGCATCTTTCACTTCTCACAGCACAGAAACACACTGATTTTCTTCTCTCCTTGTACAAGCAAATTTTCTCTGAATCACTATTTTTACATCCTGGGTTATTCTGACATATAATAATGCATTGTGATTGGCTACACTGTGAAAAATAGTTCAATTCAGATAAAACTTGAAAATGCATGTAAATAAATACCTTTAAAACACATTTTACTGTTAATAATAAACAATAAAGTTCTAAGAAAGCAAAATAACAATGAAAATTATTCAACCAGTTCTACCATTTGTGAAAACAAAGATGCTACTATCAGTAAGTTTCAGTAAAATTGCTAAATATGAGTTGATCATATAAATGTAAATAATAAAAAATTGTCCATGTTAAATAATATAGACAAAGTTTATTATTTATTGCACACCAGAACGGAGTACCTTAACCACACTTGGTGGAATGCCACCTACCTTGGTGGCCTCGCGACCAGTTCCAAATGTTGCTTTAGAGAGTTACAGGGTGAGGGGTCTGCCATACCTATTAAGCCAAGAATTACAGCCTTTGCTTGCCCAGCTGCAGAATTACAGACATTCCCTTGCTCTCACACACACTCACACATACAGACATTCCATACAGCCTTAAAATAACAAAGACATAGTCTATGACCCTCTCTGAATGGTGAGAGGCCAGAGACAGGGAAGGGAGATTTATTGGGGAATAATAACGGGTTACAGTCACTACAAGAAGTACCGTTTACTTGTGGAACCTGACTGCACAATTCAGGGAGCAATAATGGCTCTGAGACACACCGCCAGACCTCTTAAGAAAGCCAGTGACCAGCTGAACGTAACAAATTTTTGACTGACACTAATGAATGAGAGAGCAGGGGCACACTCCCTAAAGCAAACAGCCAATATCAAGAAAACATCCACTTAACTAGTAGTTTTTAACTGCTCGTTTAGCAGCTCCGCAGCCCCCTCACCTCCCAACCCATGGCCAAGTGCATGCCAACTGGTAGATGGAGTCAATGTTTGAGGCATTCTGGTCTGGGGTAAACATCATTCATCTCCACTAATCATTAATCATGTATGATTACACTTCTAATGAAAGAGGTTAGATAAGGTTTAGTGAGGTTAGCTGAAAATGCTGTTTGGTCACTCTTGAACTCATATTTCTGCACAGATCAGGCTTTACAATCAACACTATTAGAGTTAAATTAACACTGAGAGTGTTACATTTTGACACCCTCAGTGCTAATTTAACTCTAATAGTGTTGATTTAACACTGGCAGATTTACTGTGTAGTAGTAGTATGTCATGAGTAGCTGGTATAAAAGTAAAATATGCCTACATTATATAAGATCACATGTACTTTAATGAGAAAAACTTTAATGTAATCATTATTTCAAGCTTCACCAGGAGACAATCAGGCATTCTTCTGCATTGTCTAATCAAAGAAATGAGAGCAATCCCACCTTGACAGTTTGATGATGGTGATGATGGTGGTGGTGATAATGGTGAGGGGGAGGCCTCGACAACCCAACTGCTCTGCGTCCAGAGACACACTGCCGCCCACACTTATTCTTCTAGCATACACACACACACACACATTCAAACTACACTATGCTAGCTCTTCTGCATCTTCGACAGGTCCACTGAGACATGAGTGGGATTGTTTTATCTTTGTTTTCTTCCTTCTACTAAAGGGTATTAATAGTCTGAAATAAAGGGCGCTTTTCAGATGAAAGCACTTCCATTAAGGGCATTTTGTTTTCTCTGGGAATACTCCCCCCACATTCAAACTCAAGACTCGAGTAATAAAGCAAGTGCCTTTCTTTGCTGGGAGGTGTAGATTCCTTTGTGTAATCTCCACTACTCCCCCCTCCCTTCCCACACTCACACTAATTGGGTTATTTAAGGATAATTGTTTAAATGAAAGGCTTGCCAGATCCTGGTTAATCGACATGGACAGGGAGTTCATTGCAGATTGCTGAGGTGGATGACTGCTTGAAACTGTTGCCAGATCCCATTTCTCACTTTTTTGGAGAGGGCTCTTCAGCCCAGATGATGGCGCGTGTGACTTAAGACTTAGCGATGCTTGCTAGATCACATTTAGCACATCAGACATTTCAACAGATAGCAGAGATCGAGAGCTCAGTTGTCTGTCCCTGACTACGTCCATATGGCACAGCGCAGTGATAAAACAGCCTCAGTCTTCACTCATTGCTGCTGCTGACTTAGATATATGTAGATGTATCTTCACTCAACCATGAAAATTTTAGATGCCTGGAATTAACGTGCACATCAAATGTGACAGAAATGTATGTTCCGTATAATTAATGAACTTTCAATTATGTGGAAGTTTGTGAGTTGAATGAAGATCAGTGCTCATGTCTCCAGGGAGCTTCTCTGTTCTGTTGCCAGCAGTAAGCTGTTGCCTTGATGAGTTTTTTTTGCTTGTAATGGTACGCCACAGCTACATAATCTGTCCATCAACACCTCAGAAGCACTTCACAAACTTTGCTTGTAGCTCACTCACACACAGTAAGCTGGTACAAGGCATCCAAAAATGGCATCAACTCTTTAATGAGATTTTCATACAGGTGCACTTTATAGTTCTACAATTACAGACTGTAGTTCATCTGGTTCTCTGTTTACTTTATTCATCCCCCTTTCATCCTGTTCTTCATTGATGTTTCCCCAACAAAGATCGTTCAGTACAGAGTTGGCAGTGATGTGGTGGTGGTGTGGTTGTAGAGTGTGTTGCACTGAATCAGAGAAAGTGAACTGATAAATAAATAAATAAATAAATAAATAAATCATTTAAAAAAACCTGTTCTCTGTTCTCTTCCTGATGTAGAGGAGCTACACTGAGCCCAAAGGCCTGAAAATAAAACACACATATACTGTATATATGACCTCGCCAGGGAAAACCAGGTCAAAGTCTTTTTTTTTTTCTCAAAACAACTTTTTTGTGAATTTAAGTTTTGTTTTTGATCAAAATATGTACTACAGTAGATATCTAAGACTATTATCTTTCATTTACAGCAATAATACCGAGTGGCTGTTTTGTCGCTAATGTGAGTGACACGATATTGACACGATATCTCAGTAAATTGCCCAGTAACTTTGGCCTGGTTTTCCCTGGCGGGGTCACACACACACACACTAAATAAATAGTCAA
>BRDA01014165.1:227869-250771 GCA_036984385.1 Crenuchus spilurus
GGTTTTCCCTGGCGGGGTCACACACACACACACACACACACACACACACACACACACACACACACACACACACATACATATATATATATATATATATATATATATATATATATAGTACCAGTCAAATGTTTGGACAGACCTTCTCAATCAATGTTTTTCTTTTTTTTCCTACATTGTTAATACAATGTATATAAAATATAAAACATATTTTGGTTTGTTTAACACTTTTATATATATATATATATATATATATATATATATATATATATATATATAATTTTAATTTTTTTTTAATTTTTTAATTTTTTTTTTTTTTTCATAATTACTTCATAGTTAGGATGACTTAAAAAAATGTTTTAGATTTTAGATTCTTTAAAGTAGACAATCATCTGATGTCTCAAACACATTAAGAGGCAAGAAATGCAAGTCATTAATTCTCAACAAGGCACAGCTGTTAACTGAAAGCCATTCCAGGTGACTACCTCATAAAGCTGACTGAGAAAATGTCAAGAAAGCTGCCATCTAAGCAAGAGGTGCCTACTGTGAAGAATGTAAAATATAAACATATTCTGGTTTGTTTAACATGTTTGTTTACTAAATAATTTCATATGTATTTATTCATAGTTTGGATGACTTTAGTATTAATCTACAATGCAGAACATTTTTAAATCATGAAAAACACTGAATGTCTAGAAGGTGTGTCCAAACTTTTGATATATGTAGTGTATATATGTCTGTCTGTAGATGTTATCACATTTTCACAGATAATATTCTCATAAAAATGTAAAATGTTTGTAATCAACATTATAAACTTGATTGATAGGCAAAATAGTTTTCTTCAGCCCCATCACTACCCTCTCATGTACTGTATCTTTTAGCTTTGCCTGCAGTTTTATTAGAAATTGAAGCTGAGTTTCAGACATCACTGTCAACATAAGTGCTGTATCCTTTAGTGAGATGGAACATGTCTAAACACCAGCTTTGATTTATGTATTCATTCTTATCAGCATGTCAGAGTGCTGTACTTAAGTAATGATTGGATGTCTGACATAGTCACCATAAAGTTTTTCTTTTGCCAAAACAGTTTTTTACTTTCTTTTTTTTTATTTACTTTAGATTGTTATAATCATCACACAGGCACTTTGACAGTGTGATTGCAAACAAAGAAGCCCTCTGTATCCAAAAAAGAGAAACTCCAGCATGCTCATGGAATTGCCTGTGAACAGTTTGGTGTTCAGATCTGTCAGCTGCTGATTTGTGCCTTTCTTTTTGCCACCATCAATTCACTTTTGGAAAGTCTTTCTTTTCAGGCTTTCAACTGCTCAAATACTTTCCCTCTGATTGGTATCACATGAAAGTTGTTTTCTTTTTCTTCGCTTTGAAAGATGCAAGTATCTCCCTACACTGAATCGGTTGGAATATGACACTCAGATTCCACTTGAAGACATATCTTTACTGAAGAGTCTGTGCCGTTTTGTCCATGAAGTCTCGCTTTTGTTCCTGCATGGTGAGAATTATCGGTCTGTCACAGTAAATGGGTTGGCTTGGGCTTGGGAGGCAGTGCAAAGATGACATTTCTCAGTCTGTGGCTGCTATTGAAGATGCTGTGTGAGTGGAAAAGCCATCACTCCTGCCTAGGAGAACAATCAGAACACAATACCACCTAACAGAGTCATATTTTATTATTCATTCTAAAGCTTTACTACTTTCCTTTTCAGTCCCCCTCTCACAGCTTTTTTTCTGACGCGTTGCTGCCACCAAGTTCTTAATGAGCTTGTAAAATGGTTCACTTTCTGATATGTGTTCTGTGTTCATTGTGAATAAAACAATAAAAATGTATTTACATATATTTCTAGTTTACACTGAGTCATAATTTTTAAATTGTTTTTAATGGAATTTGAGGTTTTAACATGGCAGAAATATGTGTGTGTGTGGGTGTATATATATGTATATATATGTATGTGACCCCGCCAGGGAAAACCAGGCCAAAGTCACTGGGCAACTTATTGAGATATCGTGTCAAGATCGTGTCACTCACAGTAGCGACAAAACTTAGCCACTCGGTATTATTGCTGTAAATGAAAGATAATAGTCCCAGATATCTATCAGAGTAAATATTTTGATCAAAAACAAAAATCAAAAAAATTACAAAATCACTTAAATTCACAAAATAGTTGTTTTGAAAAAAACAAATGTTGAAAAAAAAGAATGACTTTGACCTGGTTTTCCCTGACAGGGTCACATATATGAGAGAGAGAGAGAGAGAGAGAGAGAGAGAGAGACTATGTTTTACTCACTGTATTTGGTGTAATTTTAGGGTTTGGCCGAGGGACAGACTGCCCCTTGGGAAACAGCCAAGAAAGATGAGAACCGCAACAAGAATCGCTATGGCAACATCATTGCTTGTGAGTACCGAAAAAACAAGGAAAACCTAACCATGAAATATATATATATATATATATATATATCACAGGTTTACCAGTAACCACTTCCAAAAAACATTGTAAGATCATTTTGGCTTTAAGTAAATGAGCTCAGTAAAATCTCAAAAATCTTAGTAAATTCAAAATCAGTGTTTCAAAAACGTTTTGCTCTTTGTACATCAATTAAAATGTCCAACTTCATATTATAGCATTTAACATAAAATAAATACTAAAGATGTTTTATGCATTTGGACACAAGTGTCATGTTTCATGTGCTTATAAGACTCATTGTGTGCATTAGTTCACTGTGTGCAGAAAATGTTCTGTTGATGTTGATGGATCACCTCTTTTATCACTGATCAAATCAGTCAGCAGTAAAGATGTAATTATAACAGAAAGAAATGCAGATGTTTCTAATAATCACAGAAACTAAGAGTGTTCATTTAACTTTATGCAAATGAGATCAGGATCATTGGTCATTACTAGATTTCTTGCACCTATATTGTGCCTCCTGTCATTACTTAGCTTGTACAGTAAATGGAGCTGATATGTGGTTGTGAGACCTTGGCATTTAGACCACAGTCAGCTGCTATTAGTAGGTGTAAGGTAAGTAAACAGTGCCATCCCAGCACTAGTCTATTTATATTCAACTTTTGTCAGTGTTATTTGCACACAACAGAATTTGACCTCTGCATTTAACCCATCCATGCAGAGAAACACTCACTCTAGTGAACACAGTGAGAATTTGTGCCCTATCCACGGCACCCAGGGAGCAGTTAGGGGTTAGGTGCCTTGCTCAAGGGCACTTCAGTCATGACATGAACTGTCTGGGGATCGAACCGGCAACCTTCCGGTCACAAGACCAGATCCCTTACCACCAGGCCAAGGCTGCCCCTTATGGTCAGACAGGAAGAAGGACAACTGATCAATTAATCAATTAATTAATTTATTTTAAAAGTTGCCAGCACTGGACAAAATCAGACAATTGTCAAATAATCAGATAATCATCAAAATTTCATGATTGTAACAGTCCTACTCTCAGGACTCTTTTCTCCCAAAGTGTCTTGAATTCAGGGCAAGAGGTTGAATGTTCTTTGGTGTTACTTTACAGTCTGTAGTTATTAAGAAATATTTATTGATCCAAATGAATTTACCTTATAAATGGGGTACATTTCTGTATGGTAGCTAAATACATAGCTTTAAATGAAATCTGTCATTCTAACCAGTGTTTTTCACCTACAGTGTTCTGCAGTGCAGTCAAAAGAACAAAAATAATATCCCAGGGCAACATATGTTGTGGCCGTACTCTGCTCACTGATTAATAGCGCTTGCTATTAATAATGCAATACTGTGTGCAGTTAGCTATGTATTTATGGTTTCTTTAATTAGATCCATCGCTTCTGTTAACAGCATGCTTCTTTATGCCGCAACACAGTTACATTTGAAGACATTAATGTGCTTCTGTTATAGGTTTCATTGTAACTGCAAGACATTCTGTAAAGCGAAAGTCTACAAAATGAAACATAGGCCCAAAATGAAACAGCCTGTCACCCGTAGATAGCCGAGGGGTATTATGATGAATTTGCTATGGTTAAACCCTCTTAATTACACACATGGGTAATGAAAACTGTCCATCTTACCGTACAACCATGAAAAAGTTCATTTTCTCACAAAATTATTGGAAAAATGGAGAAATAATGTGTTTTTATTACACAAAAGGAGCTCATGTTCTTCACTCAGCTCACAGCAATCAGTCACAACATTAATACCACTCACAGAATAAGTGAAGGACATTGATTGTCACATACCAACTGCACATTGTGACAGTCTGGGATATATTAGATGGTCAGTGAACATTTAGTTTTCATATACAATAGATACTGGGGTAAAACATGCTCTATAATAATGTGGGCAAACCTGAGCTGCTTTGACAAGGGTCAAATAGTCATGGCAACAAGGCTTGTGAGGCTTGCAAAGTCTGTTATTAGGTGGGGTAAAGCTATTTTAGTGGCTGACAGCATATTAGCATTATTAGCAAACTGGTTTTTAATGTTGTGTGAATGTATCTTGGCAGATCCTGATTCTATGAGGTCAGAAAAAAGATCCCTTTGTATTTCCTCTAAAAGATAAGATGTAGTGCCATGACGTCTTTGCAGAATTTCTTACTCCTAGTCATCCCCATCTTCTTAATTAGCTTAGTTTCTCATAAATTATGTGCCTGTTAGCTAATGTGTGGTGAAAGATCTGGTGCAGACTGGCTGGTGTTGCATCATGCAGGTGGATGTTGCACACTGGTGGTTGTCGAGGTGATTGTAATGTCTATCACAAATGCCAGAAAGCTTTTTAGTGTCTAGAAATGCACTAAAGAAATGTAACTGTAAGTAAATGATAGAAGATATTGTGCACAACAGTGCACAACTCCTCTGTTCATTAGTGATAATACAATTACATACTGGCACCTAAAAGAAAATGTGTATGCAGCCATAAGATGCTATTGAAAATTACCTCATCCAAGAACAACTAAATTTGTTAGCCATTATCCATTAATTGCCCCAAAACTCTGGCTGATATCCAGATGCGCAGCTTTAGCTTGATTATTCTCTTTCTCGTGCTAGTAGCTTTCAAGTGTTTGAATTTGATCTTTTCCTTAATATGCTCCCAAGTGGCTATGCATTACCAAAGTCAGCATGATCAATTTAAAGCTGATGTTGGCGCTTCGTTTGTGATGGTACAGCTGTGGGCTGTGGTTCATTAAGAGAACAGAGACACTGGTATATTTATTTATTCCAAAAAGAAAAAAACCCAGATTCCTCTTCCCACACTCAGCTGTGGAACTTGGAGAAATGTTTTCAATTCAGTATAAATGGGACTATTTTTATAATGAGTGTAATTCTTGTAACTGCAGCCATGAGCACAACATAAAAAGAGAGAAACATAGTGTAGAGTGCATGTGATGAAAAGCTATGTTTTAGCTGGAGATGGAGAATTACTTAAATGAAAGTTAGAGATTCCCATTTGATATGCGTTAGTCAACATTGGAGAAGTACTTTTTTTCTCTCTCCATCTTATAAAAAAAAATAAAATAAATAAATAATAATAATAATAATAATAATAATAATAATAATAATAATAATAATAATAACACATACTAATAATCTCTAATCTACTTTAATCTACTATTAATCTCTGTGCACCGTCATTTATTTGATCACATTCATTCTTATACATACAGAAATGTAAGCTTAGTGAGGAGAGCATGAGTGAGGAAGACGCTCTGAAAGCACACACATAAATACACAAACAGAAGAACAGTGATGCATTCTTTGATTACCTCTGACAATTTATAGGAGAGAGGTAAGCGCTTTCGATTAGAGGCATCTGTCCCCTCATGCTCTTCCTGCAGTGCTTTGGAGCGTCCCATGTCAAGCATAAATCCCCCCATATGGTCATCTATAATTCAGCAGACAGCACGCCCAAAATAAACACTGTTATTGGCAAAGATTTGCATATCAGAGAGTGAGAGAGAGTCAGAGAGCGAGAGATTGAAAGAGAGACAGAGAGTGGGTGAAAGGAAAAGGGAGGGAAGATGGAGGAAGAGGGAGGAAATTGTCTAATACACACCAGTCCTTGCCTCACTAACTATTCAAAACAAGTCTTCTCTGCTCCATCCTGTCTTCTTCACAGCCTGTCATTTTTCATACCTTGCCTAGTACGGTCCCTTGTTAATTCATTTCATAATTAAACAAGTGTGCAGAGGAGAGGCAGTATGTTATCTCAGTTACAATGAAGAGAGAGAGAGGGAGTGATTAATTGACTAAAAAACTAAAACAGATGTGTATGGGTTCCTTAAAGTTTACTTAAATTCATCTGCAAACTAGTTAACACATTCTCTTCAGGGAACATATGTAAGTGTAACTTTTCTGCATGTTAGTGTACAGTTTCTGAATTTGCTGAATTCAGCTGATTAGAAAAGATATAACATCCATATGTGTACAGTCTATATTATGATGCTAACAGTAAATGGGTATATATGTAATCAGTGTTGTGATGAAAATATAGGTGAGGGCCCCAAGTGGCTCAGCAGACTAAGGTATCACTATGATCTGAGGATCTTGAGTTTAAATCCTGATCATGCTGCTTGCCAACCTGCTTGGCAGGTCAGATGGCACTCTCTCCCGGGCATTACGAATAGTAATGTCAGCTGGCTCAGGTGTCTGCCAGGCAATCCATCACAACTGTGGATCTTTGCGTTTGCTCCTCGGAGGTGACGTATCAGCAGCAGTTTGGAAAGAGGCGGAGCTTGACTTCACATGCATAGGAGGAGGCCTGTGTTAGTCTGCACCCTCCTACAGTCAGCGACATTACAGGTGATGAGGAGAATGGGCAGGTTGATTGGCTTCTAATCACATTGGAGAGAAAATCGGAGTAAAATTTTAAAAGAAAAAAAAATATGTGACAATCACAACCAATAACTTCCACCATAAATTTGCTCACAATAGAGATGAGAACTCAGGTGAGTGAGTCAGACTTAGTGCAGTTAAGCTGCATCATGTTTCCAGTTGGACTCGAGACTTAAGACTTGTGAAATTGAAGTGTGAAGAAACCAAACAGATTGAACTGATGATCTTATTGCGCTAAATGAATAAATCAGTTAATCCTCCGCCTGATTCCTGTCACTTGTCGTTCTACTATGGACGCACAGTCAGATATTATTGCTGTTCTTATGGAGCTCACAGAAAAGCTAATGTTACTCCAGCTTACAGCAGCATTCTTTAAAGGTTATTAAATCATTTCTTTATTAAAATCTTCAGTCTGAGCATTGTAAAAATGACATCTTGGCAAATGGAAACATCTTAAATGTGTTCTAATTGTCTACTATTTCACAAACGTACAATTTGATACACAGTATTTCACGTTTTAAAGTAATTTTATTAAGTAAAGATTTTCTCAATCGCATAGTTTACTTGTTTGTAGATAAAAAACAAAATGATATGTGATACTCTGGATATTTTCCCTAATACAGTTACTTAAAACAAGAACTTTAAATGGTGGGTTAGTCTGTAATTTGTTTAATAATCATGCTAGCAAGGATAGTAACCAGTTTACCTTACAAAACTTTCAGGTGATTAGTTGTTACACCAGTTAAACGGTTTTGGTGTACAGTTCTGTAATTCAGTCTGAAGGTTTCTGTCTAGTTAAACGCTGGCTATATAAGCCTTGATGAATGTGATTTTTGTAAAATGCACTTCCTGCAGCTAATAACAAAACTGCAGTTCTCTATTAAAGACTCAGGTCTTAACTCCTACACAGAGACTAAAGACTCTTCTCAAATACAGTGACTTTGGAACATCAACCTTCTATATGCTTAATTATTACATTTTGTCTTATGAAATTGATGCAAAATAGGCAGGTTTAATTTATATAGTGCATCTAAAGCTCAAGGTTGCTTTACAGAGTGATTCAATGAACAAGTAATGATATTAAAACAGAAAAAAACTAAACATTTGTAGAGTTTTGTATCATCTGTAGAGAGCAGACATTAACAGACATTGGAAATATAGAACAAAAGACATTAAAGTGATCAGAAGTAATAAATGTATCTTTTTGTATGTGACTATTCGTGTGCAATGTTACATACCTTAAATAGAAAAAAATGTCATATTTAATTTAAGTTATTCTGGATTTTTAAATTAAATGACAAGCCCAAAAAATAATACTAGAAAATCAAAACCTTCCATTAAGGTCTTTGTGTTTATTGATAAATTATTTGGGGCCTAATAGAACGTCTTGTCTTCTGTCTTGTCAGGGTTTCGTTTGAGAAAATTTGAATGTAACTACTTATTTATGTTGTGAATACAAATCCTTAGTAAAGGAGATTGCACAGTTGTACCTGTACAACTCATGAACAATTCCTGATGTATAATTGCATATCATTAGCGTAGCAGTGAAAACAAAGAGTGATTAAACTTTGTTGAAAAGCCAAACTAATGCACTATTTTCCCTGCTTAAGTGAGCTGTCTGTTATCAAAACATGATGCTGTGTAGTGGCTAGTAGACTTTCTAAGAGGGAGCTTCACCCACAAATGACTTATTTTTGAGCAAAAAATAGCATTTTTCTTATAAAATATCTGAAACCTGGAATATTAGAGACATGCTCGGTCAGTGAAATTATAGAATATTTCCTGTGAATTTGACGAGGCCCTAATTATTATCAAACCAAAAATTCTATATTGATGCCTCTGTAGTGTACAAGAACATAGAAAATCAGTGATTATATTCAGAGCAGGCTAGACAATGAAAGTCAAGAGCCAGGATCAACAACTCAAAATAGAAAACATCAACTGAGACCCAAACCAAAGCTCAGAAAAACATGAGGAAATAAAGGTTTGTCAGACAGATTTTCTCTGTTTTTAACCTGAATTGTTGTTGTCTTATATGAGAAGTGTGACAGATTCAGGATTTTATTTTAATCATATTGATGTTTCAAGGTGTGGACCATGAATTGAGTTGTGTGTACATGCTGTATTTGCAGCTGTTTTCAAACCTCTCAAGTTGAGTCTCACCAGCTTTCAGTGCACGCAGAAAATTGTAACAGCCTTGCCTGCCTTTACTGAAGTGCGCCAGGTTTGAAATGCATGACGCAATTTTCCTCCAAGTGATACCAAGAGCTCTGAAGTACTGCTTGATCACAGAGGGATACAGACCAGATCCCACTGGGAAATCAATACACTCCGCTTCATTCTACTACCTGCCACTCACTGTGCCACATTAGCATTGTTAGCTCTATGCATGTGAGGTCAGAGTGTGCCAGCTAAGACCAGGCTGTTCATCTCCATTAGGTAGAGTTTAGAGGTGAGCTTTTTGAAGTGGGTCTCCTTCTTTCAAGTATGAGTGTGTTTGTATGAGCAACCTTGCTCTGCAAATTCCTCAAATTCTGACTGACATTAATTCCCTTCACATAGAGGCAAAATCTTCAGAGGTTCCTCTGAAGGAAAAGAAACACTGATGTACTGACCAAGGCTTGGTGATTAGCATTCTGGTTACATCCTCTGCCTCGTGTTTACTTCTTTTATTATTCGTTGGTTTGTCATACCACTCTGAAGTAAGAATTTACATTAAATAGTCTTTTTAAATATTTTATACCACTGTAATTCTTACTGGTTGTGTGTGTGTGTGTGTGTGTGTGTGTGTGTGTGTGTGTGTGTGTGTGTGTGTGTGTGTGTGTGTGTGTGTGTGTGTGAAAAACAGTGTTGGGGACACATCCTACTCACATCTGGCTCAGTTCTAGCCATGCTGATTTCAACAATAATATCTGGATCTTGAACTGCAGGGGTGCCCAATCCTGCTCCAGCAGATATCCCACCCTGGAGAGTTCAGATCCAGCACATAATCTGATGACCCTGAAAGCTTCCATTACCGAGATCTGGTGTGTTAGAGCTCTGCAGAGTGGTAGAGCTCCAAGACCAGGACTGGGCACCCCTGATGTATTGTTTATTTATGCCATGAGATCTATTCATAATCTGCCCACAGATTATAGTTTTGTAGTCTTTCATAGTGACTGGTATTTATTTCCCTGTTTCCTTGAAAATAAGTGTCTTATATTAATTTTTTAATTAATTAAATAATTAAATATAAATAAATTATTAAATAATTTAATAATTCATATTAATTAATTAAGTTTTTTTGAAGTACTTACTTTTGAAGAAGTATTATTGAACAAAAAAATTAACATTTATTATATACAGAGAAAGAAAAAATAATAAATGAATATTACAGAAAATATTTAGATACAGTTAAAGAGCTTAATGCAGCTGCTCTTAACATTTTACTGCATTCTAACACTTTATGAACATATTTGCTAAAAGTAAATATACTTATAATCCACCTCACAATAGTGAATGTTTAAAGTACTGAGCTCAAGTCCAAATGCTAAAGGGTTAATGCAGTACTATTATGTTAGCCGCTAGCATCTACAGAGGAACAGCCTTTATCACTTTAATGACTCTTACTGGCTGCCTCTACGGACTTTGCAGATGTATGACTTCTGTACAGTATGTTTGTGGAGGGATTTCTGGACAGCGGGCTCTTGCAGTATGGTGATTGTAAACTCCCCTTCTCTGGCCACTCCTTGCTGCGTGCTGCACGTCTTTTTTTTTTTTTTTCCCCTTCTTCTAGGGATGGTATTGCAGCTTCCGGCCACCAGGGAGAGCATCACAAAAACTTTGCTAGGTCTTACTTTCGGGGGAAGCCTTATATTTAGCAATTCAGCAAAACCTCTACTAGGTTTTATTTTTGGGGAAACTCTGGGTAGCTACTGTAAAATACTGGATTTTCAACATTTTCACCCATTCATGCTATTAATTAATGTATACATTTAAAACAGCTAAAGTCCACTAAGTGTAACTCAAAACAACTTCAAAGGAAATGTAGCATGTGTTTAGTTATTTCTCCTCTTTATAACATAAATTTTACTTCCACAACTGTGACCCATGCCATATATGGAAGGACATCCAGATACTCACACCCCTACCAATACTCTCATCCAGCAACACCTATGTGTGCTTGTTTTGAGCACAACATCAAGTGAAAGTGCATAATCACTGACCAAAGTACTTCAACACAGAAGAGTTCAACCTCCAAATTCAACTAATCTGGATTGAAACATGTATATACAGACACATTATTGAACTATGGGGGCATTCAGCTCAGATGCCAGGGGAACAGTTGAGGGTTAGGTTCCATGCTTAAGGGCACGTCAGTTATGTCCTTTCAGAGAATCGAAATGGCAAACTTCTGGTCCCTAACTAAGCCACAGCTGCCCCCAAACATTGAATAGTAGGGGACACCCAGATCAAACACAGCAATAAACACTGCACAAGGGGTGAGCTTCTTACTGGCAATGATCCCATCAAATTCACCACAGTGAGTGTTCAGCATTGCACAGGGTTAACCCATAGAAAGCTGCTGGTCCTAACCGTGCTTACAGTCAGGTTGTAGTACATGTGCTGAAAGCTAGCCCAGGTATATATTGACATCTTTCATTTGTCACTGACCCAGGCTACAGTACCAAAATACTCTGCTGCAGTATTTCTGAATGACTTCCAACTTGTTGCACTTACCCCCATTTTGATGGAGTGCTTTGAGAGTCCTAAGGTAGCCCTTTCATCATTCCCCTGGACGCCCCTGGACACCTACCAGTTTGTGTACCTCCCAAATAGATCAAAATACCATTTCTTTAGCTCTTCACTCACCTGGACAAGGACACATATATCCGGATGCTGTGCATCGATCTCAGTTCTGTTTTAAAAATAATCATACCCACCAGGCTCGTCTCTCAGCTCAGTGACCTGGGAATTAACACCACCATGTGTAACTGGGTCTTGGACTTCCTGACAAACAGACTTCAGTATACAAGAATAGGCTGTCACATTTTCTCCAGCCTCTCTCTGTACACTGGTGTGTTGCAGGGCTGTTGCTGAGTCCTCTGCTCATGACTGTGTGCCTCTGCATAGCTTCACCATCAATGTCAAGTTTGCAGATGACACCACAGTTGTCTGCCACATCAGCAATAATGATGATCAGCCTACAGGGAGGAGATACCTCACCTGGCATCATGGTGTTCTTCCAATAACCTGTTCCTCAACTCCAAGAAGACTAAGGAGCTCATTGTGGACTACCAAAAAAACAACAGCTGCACACTCTCCTACCTACATTAATGGGGCAGAGGTAGAGCATGTCACCAGCTTCAAATTCCTGGGTGTGCACATCTCTGAAGATCTGTCTTGGAACTTCAGCACCTCCTGTTTAATAAAAAGGCGCAGCAGCATCTTACTTCCTGTCTCCTCAGATCCTCACAAACGTTTACCTGTGCACTATTGAGAGCATTCTAACCAACTGTCAGACAGTGCGCTACGGCAGCTTCACTGTGGCTGACAGGAAGGCCCTGCAGAGAGTGGTGAAGACGGCTCAGCGTATCATTAGTGCCCAGCTCCCCACCATCTTAGACCTTTACCAGCAGTGCTGTCTGAGCAGAGCAACCAGTATTATCAGGGACCCCTTCTACACTAGCCATATACTGTATAACCTCCTGCCATCTAGGAAGAGATATAGGAGCATTTGACCCTGAATCAGTTAGCTCAGGTCCAGCTTCTTCCCACCAAGCATCCCACTGCTGAACTGTACAAGAACAAGAACATGTATATACTGCACCATTGTAAATATCTACTATTTATTTAATATATAATATTAATTAAATTTTATTAAATTAAATAATATGAATAGAATTTCCCTTCGGGAATCAATAACGTATCTATTAGTATCTATTATATCTATGGTAGTAAGCCAAAGGCGACAGTGACAAGGAAAAAACTCCCTCGAGGCTGGAGGAAAAATCATTGGGAGGAACCAAGATTCACAAAGGGGCTTCACCCTCCTCTGATCAAACTACTGAAAGAGATTTAGATCATCAGTTAAGTCTGACATTGTGCTATAGTGTAAAACAATAATGACATTAATAATAGTGATAATTGCATCCATCTGGGGTTAAATTAAAAGTGCTTCAAAATGGAAGCATCAGTCTGATTATAGCTAGCAAGAGTCCATTTCTACTTCAGTGCAACTGATGGTGGTGGGTAATGATGAGGGTCTGAGTTTTGTACATTGTTCTTAACAGTTCTTTAACTGCTCCTATATTTGTGTATTTATACATTTGTATATATAATAATGCTGCTATTTGCACTTTGATGCTCACGTCATAATATTGCACATACAAAGGCATGTTTCTGTAATTTAGCTGTGATTTCACATTTATATAAATCTGTGCTAAATAACAGACAATCCCAGCATAACAATTGATGTGAGCTAGCCTTTAGCCAGGGTTGGTTTGTTTTGCAGAAACTAGCTACATACATATCCTTTTCTGGCTATGATTTATAGTAGGAGTTGGCAGACCTTGCTGAATTATTTTGAGTTTCTCGCTGAAGGGTAGCCTTGAAAAAAGCTTTTCAGTTACATACACCACAGTATCTGTCACCATTCAGAGTTAGCTGACTAAGCTACCATGAGCAAAGTGACATTTGAATTTTTTCAGAAAATGTGTAGGCTCGGAGCCGCTGCTTCAGCACTCAGAGAACAGTCAGCTATAGACCATCCCCTCCTAGTGGATAACTTGCAATTGTTTGGTTAGATTTTCCATAATTTTGGTAATAGGCTTATTTTAAAGAATCCTTCAAAATATTACCAGAATGGCAAACAGTCATGTGATGGGAAGTGATATCAATACTTGGTGATTAATTGCATTATGATGAGTAGTTAATTGCTGTTAAATATTTGATCTTATCTTTGCCATAGAATATTTTCAACAATACAAATGACAACAAATGAACAAATCCATTTCCTTTAGCAATCACAGGAAAATTGATTGAAAAATTACACAAAACAATAGATGTTTAATTAGCTTTAGACTGAGGACACCATTTCTGCAATTTAATTTGCACTTCTCCTTTAAGACCTTGCTGTGCAATTCACACTGTATACAGTGAACATGATCTAACATAGCTGAAAATTGATAGATTTATATTCTGTTATAGTCTGAAACTATTTTGATCAAAAAAACTGATTTGAAATGTTCTCTAAATAAGCTCATGAAGTCATAGTGCCTATACAAATTGGTACACTTTTAAAAAATGCAGTAAAAATGGAATTCTGTAATCTGTTAATTCCCTTGAACTAAAGGACAAAATTAGTTTTGAATGTGTTTTCAATTTTGAACTTAATTGTGTTTGATAAATATGAACAAATGTAGAAATTGATGTCTGCAACACAGACAAAAAGTTGGACTTAGCCACATGAGTTCAAATCACTGTAAAATCATTGTCACGTAACACAGTCTGCCACTGCATCAAGAAATACAACCTAAGACCAAGCCAGACATCATTTTTGTGCATAAATAATGGCGGTTTCTCTGGGCCCAAAGTCACCTGACAGGATCAGAAAGGTGGAAGTGGTTCTTGTTCTGTGGGAAGGTTCTACATCCCAAAGATGAAAAGATCATCTAGACTGTCACTAACAAATGTACAAAAGTGCTGTGATGGCATGGGGATGCATCAGTACCCTCAGCATGAGTGAATGGACCTACCATTGATACAGAGGCTTATGTTGGTATTTTGGAGAGACATATGCTGCTGTCAAGATGACATATTTTCCAGGAACTCAGCAGGACAATGCCAGGCCTCATTCTGCATGAGTTACAACACTGGCTTTGTAGACATAGAGTGTGCGCTTGACTAGCCTGTCTGTAGTCCAGATCTATCTCCTATTGTAAATGTGTGGCACATCATGAAGAGGCCACGGCAGACTGTTGATTAGCTTAAGTCTTGTATACAATAAAAATGGGTAAAATGAATTCTGAAACAATTTCAAATCTTCAATTAAAAGTGTCATTGAAAGAGAAGGTGACATGACAGTGGTGAGCATTCCTATGTCCTAAGTGAATAAACAAATGATTATTCTAAGATATTATGATATTAACACTGTTAATTGTTGGTGTTAAACATTTTTTTGCAATATAGTTCTAATATTGACAAAAACAACAAACATAAAATTATTTCATAAGGCTAAATGAGACATGTGTCATGGTCAGGAAAGCCCATTAAAGGACAGAACATTATTTGAGTTAATAAATCTGATATTATCATGTATCTACATTTGATGTTGACATTATCAATATCCTTACTCCAAACAGGGAAGCTACAATTAATAAGATTAATGGTATAATGCAGTCAACTTCCAAGAGTATGTCATTAACTGTATCTGCAGCAAATTATAACAGTAATCACTAACACTGCTGACATTCTACAGGCTTCACCTCCAACCCAGATTTTAAAAATCTGATCTAGCTGATCAAGGACATCTGCAGTAATCTGATTAATGGATGGGATAATTAAAGCAGCTATCTCATTAAATATGGGATTGAGCTAAACTTCATAGACTTCTCTAGAAGCAGGTCTGGTGAAAATGTACTTTCTCTTATGCCCAGATGTTTGATGTTTGTACCTAGCTCTTAAATGTTTATTTACTAAAAAATGACTAGAAAAATGTCATTATATTGATTTGAAATATGAAAAGAAAAGTGTCAAATTATAATTTAGGCAAAAACTTATCTTTATATGAAGGAAGACATTTTGATGAACATGGAAAAATATAAAATATATTATGTTAATATTCTACAGATTATACAGGCTGATTCAGTCTCTGTTACTCAAACAAAAGAGAAAGTGAAGTAAAAACTAAGGAATTGTGATGATCAGCAGAGCCACAGATGGTTCTATAACATCTGAGAAAACTTTATAGCATTGAGAATGAACTTACAATAAAATGACTATTTAGAATGGCTCATATTCTAATAGTGGAGACCAAATATTCACAATTAGCTTTTCATTGTAATTTTATGACAAGAAATTGTTTATTAATGGCATTTACCACAATTTTACATTTATTATTAAAACATTGTTACTTTTGTTTTTATTGACCATGTATATGTTCAGTTACTTGCTCAGTACCATCCTCTTTAGATCATAAACTAAATGATATTAATATAATTTATAAATGAAAAATTGCATAGTCTTACCAAAAAATCAGAGAATCATATGAAAATGATTTTGTTTTTAAACAGAATTGTAGTAAGACTAGAATGAACAGCAAAGGCTGAAAGACCAACATACAGTGGTAACCCTTCTTACGAGCATCCCTACTAATGAATATTCCAGGTAACGAGTTGAGATCTCGGAAAATTTTTGTTCCAGGTAACGAGTAAAATTCCAAGTAACGAGTAGCTTAAATTAGTTCAAGTATGCCAACCGCTAGGGGTGCGGCCGTCGTAGCATCCCCTAAATGCTAGCATAGAAGAACAGGTCAGTCACTACCTTTGACCGCTGTCCAGTGAAAGTGCTAGTGAAAGCGACACAAAGAAAGCAAAAGGTAGTGAACAAGAAAGTTAGATACATTTTACTTTTACTTTTCATATGATAAGTGTAACCATGCCATACATGTACGCCCGTCCTCCTGTCCTACTTAGCCGCCAGCATACATGAGCACCGTCGGTCTCCCTCTTCTTAGCTGCCAGCCTAGACGAGTGCCGTCGTCGTCTTGTTTATGTTTTAAAAAAACCATATGAACACATTATTTAGCATATTAAAGTATACTGTATATTGGCCGACTGACACGGATTAATCAGTTTTACATGTATTCTTATGGGAAAAATGCATCCAGCTAACGAGCAAACCAGCTAACAAGCTCGGCTCCTGCACGGATTAAACTCGTAAGTAGGGTTAACACTGTATATCAGTTATTGAGCTCTTCTCTCAGTTCTAACTTCAGTCTGTCTATACTAAGTTGTACTCCTTTCATATCAAATTGTCATTTTGCAGCCAGAACTTTTTCCCCCCAAGACATTTCATATCTATGGCAATTAGTGCTGCTTTCAAGCACAGATGTGGTTGTCAGTGTCACTTATATGAATATGAACAGCTTGTCCAATCCACAACACTATTCCAGTGTAATCCATGTCTTCACGGTCACAGTAAACATAACTTTTTCCAGTGTTGCCCTTTATATTGTGTGTACATTGTGTGATGAATGACCAATGCAAATGATCCAATTATACACTAGCTCCGCTTCCCATAAACGAGCACTTTGTAGTTCTACAGTTCCAGACTGTATTCCATCTGTTTCTCTGGGTGGTTTGTTAGCCTCCTTTCATCGTGTTCTTCAGTTGTCAAACCCCCCATAGAACCACCAGAGAGAACATATTTTTGGGTGGTGAATCAGCACTGCAGTGATGCTGATGTGGTGGTATGTTAGTATGTGGTACATGTGGATCAAACACAGCAGAGCTGCTGATGTTTTAAACTTCCTTGGTGCAAAAGCTGGAATAAAAATAGTGCACCAACCAAAACTATCCAGCCAACAGTGTTCTCTGACCACAAGTGAAGGACTAGAGGACCAAAACAAACTGTGTAGCAAAATATGAGCTATTGACTCTGACTTTATATCTACAAGGTGGACTAACAAGATATAGGTGTGGAGTGGACAGTGAGCTAACATTGTGTTTAAAATCTGCAGCACCTCTGCAGGGTCTGATCTATGTGCACTAAAGCAATACACACTAACACACCACCACCACTTCAGTGTCACTGCAGTTCTGAGAATGATCCATCACACAAATAATTCCTGGTCTGTGGTGATCCCGCTGGGCTAATATAATAAGTATATGGCTAATATGTATACAGAGAAACAGGTGGACTACAGTCTGTAATGGAAAAACTACAGAGTGCATTTATATGATGAGTGAAGCTGCAGTGAGGAAGTGTTAATGTATTGGCTGTACATTAACTTACTGGCCACTTCATTAGCTCACACAGAGCAGGAATTATTTGCATGGAGGATCATTCTCAGCACTGCAGTGACACTGATGTGGTGATGGTGTGTTAGTGTGCTGTGCTGGTATCAGCCAGAACAGAGCTGCTGGAGTTTGTAAACACTATGTTTAGGGCCCCGAGTGGCTCTCTCTCTCCATGATTTTCACATTCCAATGTCCGCTGGCTCAGGTATCTACTGATTGATCCATTCAGAGCTGGGAATCCTGCTCTTTCCTCCGAGCGTGTTGGCTCCCTAGTGATGGTGTATCAGCAGTAGTTTGAAAAGAGGCGGTGGCTGCATCACACGCAGTGGAGGAGGCTTATCTTCACCCTCCTAGAGTCCGGGACATTGCAAAAGAGATGTGGAGAGGATGGGCTAATTGGCTAGTACCACAACTGGAAAAAAGGATAAAAATTGGCAAAAAAAAATCTACCTTGTCGGTCCACCTTGTGATATATATTCAGAAAAAAGGAAAATATGAATGTGCTGATCATTGTTATGGTAATGTCTGTACTACATGGCATTCTATGCATTTCTCTTCTATCCAATCATGTTGCATGTACAGTAAGAGGTTGTAAATGTTCCACCAGTTTCTGAGAATATGAATATAAACAGCTCGGTCATAATCTGCAGTCAGAATGAATTTGTTCAAAAAATGTTGCATGTAAACATAACTAATGTGCTGATATAATTCACATTCTGCTGTAGACTAAATTACACCATGAGCTTAACTGGCTATTCAATAGCTGCTTCCTCTTATAGCACAGAACAGGTTCTAAAACCTTTTGTCACCTTTTTTGACCTTACTGCAAATGAACTCTCAGGCATTAATCCCATTCAGATTAGAATGACACTCATCCAGACACAGGCTTCAACACTTTCAGCCACTCTAAAGACCCGGTCTGCTCCTCTCAGGTACTCTTTGGGGACAAAATATTTAATCTCACAGCGGATGGAACCGGATTAAACTGGATTAAGTCCCAGAATTCCTCTCTCTCATGCCACAAACAGTATGTGGCAGCACTTGGCGAGTCTGACAGCACCTTTCTCGCCAAGCCAGGATTTAATAAGCTATTTAGGTGTAAAACGCGTGGCAAGTCGCTGACAGTGTGGTGTAACTGTTTATTAGGACAGTAAGAAGGCCATGGGCTTTGGCGCAGTGATTAATAGGCTTGTGAGATGTGAAAGAGTGGGATGGTTCTTAGAGAGAGGACGGCTGGCTGAGCTGTGAAACAGCACGTTTGCTTTTTAAATGACTTCATGGCTGAGTGTGTCTTCTTTATGGTGAAGTTAACATTTTATTATAGATTTATTTTACGAAATTGAAGCGATGAATGTTATTAGGAACACTTGCTTGAACATGTTGGCTTGTAAAACTGACACAGATACTTTCCCTCCTTCATTTATCTTTCCATAGATCCATCCATCCTTTCTAATATAGATTATATAAGTAATCAAGATCGTGTTTAAGTCAAAGCATGCATAGTCTTTTAAAAAATGTGCAAAACTTTGCTAGAAAATACCTCAAAACTGTGAAAGTGATACAGTGCTTGAAAGTAAATGAACCCTTTAGAATTTTCCACATTTCTGCATAAATTTGCTCTGAAACATCATCAAAATATATTGCAGTTTATATGATTATTTATTTATTGAGGGAAATGATACAGTAATATAGTACATCCATCCATCCATTATCTCACCCGCTTAATCCTCAACAGGGTTGGGTTAGTCTCCTACCCCCTCACTGGACACAGGGCAGAGCATTACACTATTACAACTAAACCCAGGACAGGGCACCAATCTATCGCTGGATGCACACATGCACACGGACTATTTTAGAGTACCCAATCCACCTGACCTCCTTGTTTTTGGACTGTGGACAGAAACCAGAGACCCCGGAGAACATGGAAACTCCACCCAGATAGGGACCCAAACCCAAGCGCTGAGAGGCGAGCGTGCTAACCACAAAACCACCATGCCACACCCAATAATGTAATCATACATAAAAAATGAGGATATTGAGAAAAAGTTCATTTTTGTCCGTAATTTAACTCAAAAAGCTAAACAGTCATATACTTTTATTCAGTATATCAAAGACAAGCATTTCAAGCCTTTTTTAATGTTGATTAGTGTGATTTACAGCTCATGAAAATCAGAAATCCAGTATCTCAAAAATTTTTGAATATTTCATTAAAGGTAATAAATAACTGTTTAATGGTCCCTCTCAGGCAACAACTGCAATATTGCTAATATCAAACCACTCCTAAAGCAGATACAATGTCAGAAGCATCTTTCTTGGGCTAAGGAGAAAAAGAACTGGACTGTTGCTCAGTGCTCAGTGCTCCAAAGTCCTTTTTTCAGATGAAAGTAAATTTTGCATTTCATTCGAGTCTGGAGGAAGAGTGGAGACGTGCTGAATCCAAGGTGTCCAGTGTGAAGTTTCCAGTCTGTGATGGTTTATGATGCCATGTCTTCTGCTGGTTTTGTTCCACTGTGTTTTATCCAAAAGACCAAAGTCAACACTGTCATCTATCAGGAGATTTTAGAGCATTTTATGGTTCAATCTACTTTATGGAGATGCGGATTTCTTTGCTGACCATGATGTTACTCTGCTTGACCACCCAGCCAACTAAGCCATACTGATCAATATTAAAACAAAAAAGCTTGACATGTTACTTTATGTATAATGAATATAAATATAGACAGTTGAAGCCTGTCGAGCATCAATAACTCTGAAGTCCTCAAAAATCTGCTTTCTTTATGCCATGATACACTTCCACCAACATGCTGGAAATATCAGACTTTGTTAGATTCCTGCACTTTAAATAAAACAGGGTACCCACTCACACTTTATTACCATCCCTTTAATTGAAAACACCTGACTGTAATTTCAACAAATTTACTAATTTAACCCTAGAGATTAACACAATTCTGCCACTCACATATATGTGGTCAATTTACTCAATGAATAAATGAGTGAGTATTATATTTTTGTCTCATTTGTTTGATTGCATTCACTTGATCTGCTTTTAAGGTAGGTATATACTCCCAAACTAAAATGTCTAACATTAAATGATTCATAATGTTTTTTTGAACCATATGAATCAGTAAATGGCAAATAATTCCTAGGTTACATAATTTGCATAAATTATGCAAATTAGCATCCAATATGGCCACTGAGAGGCAGAAAGTAATGTGTTTTCTAAACGGTATATCTCAAAAACCACTAAAGATTTTTACTTTATTTTTTGGACTTTTATTTATAACCAATAAACTCATGTCCTGATGGAAGAAAATTTAATACAGATTAAACATATTGAAGATAAAGACAAGTTTCCATTTTTGTCATTTTTCCGCACCTAATTAAATATTCAAGCCTGCTAATCTAGTACTTACAAAGGTTTGATAAAAAAATGCTGAGATCATCCCATGAAGAAATATATAAAGTATCAGTGCTCCAAAAATCAAAGAGAAACCTTAAAAAATACCAGAGATATCATGCTTGAAAGATTGCATGGAAGCCAATTGACTTTTTGGGAGTATATACCTACCTTAAATGATGTTTCATTCATGTTTATGCAGAAATGTAAAAAATTATAAAGGGTTCTTAAACATTAAAGCACAAAGTGGCAAATAGAATGCATATGAATTTGTGTCCATCTGTTTCTGTAAAAGATAACAGCAGGAGAATTTAAATTGTGCATTATAAGGATAAAGGTCAGTTTTAACTAATTGCTTTTATTAATTCAGTCATTTGAGTTTTTTAATAATTATGAAGATTTAAATCTATTCATATATATGACCCCACCAGTCTATCATTTTACTTAGTCTTTCAGCATCCTTTCATGCACTTGTGTTGTTTCATTGCTGTAATTTAGTGGTTGCAGACAAAAGTTCTTGAAGGTCATGACATTATCCTGGTGCAGCTCATTCAGATCTTGTAGGCCTCGACAATTAGATAATGAGTTGAATCAGGAGTATTCAGATGCTGGAAATGGGAGGCTTTTGTGCTGATGCCTGCTGCATCAGCCTTGCTGTATCCACCTTTTCATCTCTCACTCCTCCCAGACTGTTCTCCTTCATTTAGATCAGGGGTGGCAGCCTGCAGTCCTGCGTGACTTCAGCATTGCACTGGGTTACTTCTGTTCCCTGCTCTGACACACCTAATTTAACTTATTGACGTTACTACATTATTTATTCCATTTATTAACATTTAAAAAATAATTTCCTTCTCTTCAAAGTTACTGCATCATATTTTTGTTCTAATGGCCTCATAAAGTTACACTTAAGCCTTCATTACAAGGCTGCAGATCAGTTTTTGGAGTGTTAGACTAGATTATGTGATCAATGATCAATAACGTATGCAGTCATTGCACTGCTGTGCTACACATTTGTGTAGTTTTCAGAAAGGACATCCTGATAATATTTCTACCAGAATAATCACATTTGAAATGACTTGTGGTGAAATTTGAAACGCCATAGGGAACAGTTTGATTCATTTGCTAAAGAGTTATCACTGTAACTGAACTGAATCAGAGGCTTCCTCCTGCAGAGCAAAAGAGAACAAAAAAGTCTGCAGGGCTGCATTTTGATGCATGTGTTTTTAGGTTTATGCTGTAGAAGCCATAGAGTGGAGAGGTAAAAGCTGTCAGGAGGCTTTTGCAGGTACTGATGAGGAGTGACTGAAAGAACAAAACTCTACAGGGCCTCTGCACTGTAGTCTGGGCAGCTCTGTCCAATTAAAGGCTATTTTCTTGGCCTTCGCTATGGGGAGGACCTCTGCTGTGCACTTTACAATGACAGCTGACTCGGGAGGTGTCTAATTACTTGTGTCTCTCTTTCATTTCTTCCTTCCTTCTCTCTCTTCTCCTTCATTCAGTTCACTCCTCCCTTCTAGAGCACAGAGGTCAGAGGTAGATTACGCATGAGGAGAGAGAGAGAGAGAGAGAGAGAGAGTGAGAGAGAAAGAGAGAGAAATGGAGAGCTGCAAAGAAATGAAGGCCAATGTTGGTGTTTTGAAGAGGAAATATAATGGAGAGAGAGAACGAGAAAGAGAGAGAGA
>BRDA01014165.1:258791-278725 GCA_036984385.1 Crenuchus spilurus
CGATTCACTCATCAGAGCTCTTTGTGTTTCCAAATGTCATCAGCGTTGGCTTTTTTGATAACAATGTCTCAGAAAATGACTTTTTTTGATTGAGTGTACTCAATGTTGTGGAATTGGGCAATGCTGAAACAGACTGAACTGGTTAAGCACTAATTTAATATGTGTGTGTGTGTGTGTGTGTGTGTGTGTGTGTGTGTGTGTGGGACTTTTGGTTACTGAGGTTAAGGGTAGGTTTAGGTTTTGGTGTAAGACTTTAGGTTACTGAGGTTAGGGGTAGGTTTAGGTGTAAGGCTGTTTTTTGGTTACTGAGATTAAGATTAGGTTTAGGTGTAAGACTTTTGGTTATTGAGGTTAAGGGTAGCTTTAGGTTTTGGTGTAAGACTTTTGGTTATTGAGGTTAAGGGTAGGTTTAGGTTTTAGTGTAAGTCTGTGTTTTGGTTACTGAGGTTAAGGTTAGGTTTAGGTTTAGGGTGTAAGGCTGTCTTTTGGTTACTGAGATTAAGATTAGGTTTAGGTTTAGGTGTAAGACTTTTGGTTATTGAGGTTAAGGGTAGCTTTAGGTTTTGGTGTAAGACTTTTGGTTATTGAGGTTAAGGGTAGGTTTAGGTTTTAGTGTAAGGCTGCGTTTTGGTTACTGAGGTTAAGATTACGTTTAGGTGTAAGACTTTTGGTTATTGAGGTTAAGGGTAGGTTTAGGTTTAGGTGTAAGGCTGTCTTTTGGTTACTGAGATTAAGATTAGGTTTAGGTTTAGGTGTAAGATTTTTGGTTATTGAGGTTAAGGTTAGGTTTAGGTTTAGGGTGTAAGGCTGTCTTTTGGTTACTGAGATTAAGATTACGTTTAGGTGTAAGACTTTTGGTTATTGAGGTTAAGGGTAGGTTTAGGTGTAAGGCTGTCTTTTGGTTACTGAGATTAAGATTAGGTTTAGGTGTAAGACTTTTGGTTATTGAGGTTAAGGGTAGGTTTAAGTTTAGGTGTAAGGCTGTCTTTTGGTTACTGAGGTTAAGGTTCGGTTTAGGTTTAGGTGTAAGACTTTTGGTTACTTAGGTGTGCGCACTAATACTGTAGTACTTGGGTGCATGAAGCATAACAATACTGTGTAAAAATGTAAAAGTTCTGTTGTTGTGTACTATGTTAGTGATGTACAGATGATATTCTTTTGTTACAGATAATAATGTTTTATATTATATTATGTTTCATATTGCTTCTCAGCAATCTTGCCTTGACTGTTGGGCTACTTTTTGGGTAAAGGCTAAATAATGTTTAATTTATTTCTTCTTTTTCATTTATTTATTTTTAAACTGTTCCTGAAAGGTTATTGATTATTAATATTAACTTAATGGTTATTGTGTTACTTTATTGCTGCAGTCAGAAATCACTAGTATATTAATACATAGATGTATAGTAACACTGTACCAGTGCAATGTGCTTCAGTCGTTTAGTACTCTGCACATATTACTGCATTAACTGATTCAGTTTGTCAGCTAATTAGCATTATTGGCTAATTAAAGTAGTTGAACTGGGTGTATTGGGAGCAGGAAACCAAATAATATAGAGTAACAGGCCTGCAGCCCCAGGACTTGCCAGGTTTGCTGTAATAATAAACACTGTGTATGTGTTTGTGTGTGTTTGTGTGTGTGTGTTTGTCTCAGGTGAAATGTGTCCGGTACTGGCCTGATGAAACTGAGGTTTATGGCGACGTCAAAGTCACTCTGATTGAGACGGAGCCTCTGGCTGAATACGTCATCCGCACCTTCACTGTCCAAAAGGTATCAAATTCGTTCACCTATGCCTTCTTCCACCCTTTCATCCATCCGTTTTTTTGTCTCACATTGTTGTGATTCAGCAACAGCTTGACGTGAGATCCATTCACTTCTCACATGAAACCAAATGGCAGAAAACCATGATCTCAACTTCTTACGCTTGACTTTTTTAGCGTGAGCTTAACGTAAGCTCGGGGACTCAGTCTCTCTTTTTTTTGCTACGACGGCAAAACACAAACAGAAGCGTCAGGCCGCGGGTGACGGCGGGTGGCGTTTCATTGTAAAATGTTGTAATCTAAGTGGAACAGATGTAGAAGTCGAGGGAAGCTTTGATAGATGAGAAATTAGGCTTCGGGAGGCTTTTAGAAGAGCTAAGCCTTGAGTGGGGAACAGCGTGCCGTCAGCAAAGTTGCACAAAAGCACTCGATCCATCTGTCTCATGAGGCAGCTGTCTTTTTTAAACTGTCTTTTTTTAAAACAACCCTTTTCTGCATGTGTGACAGGAAAAAAACAAGTGAATTGAGTTTCCTTGTTGCTCTGTCTTTCTCCTTTCCACACTGCTTCTTGATTTATGACCACTGGAGATGGTCCACTGGCTTAGATTTCTAAAAAAAGGCCGTGTGTCACCCCGCCTTTAATAATACACTTATGAGTATGAAGAAATATTGACTGACCACTGAAGTCTCAAAATGTAACTGGAGAGATGCAGTTTTTCTTGGTTATTTGGTACTTAACAGACTTTTACTTAAATGCTTCCCACCTTCTATACAAGCTCAGTTACTGCACCATCTATCCACACATGCTCTCGCACACTTGCACGCGCACACGTGCGCACACTGTGTATTAAGCTGCTACGTGGGTCCGCACTTCACGGTATCAGCACCTCCAGGCATGGATTACGCGGCGCTCAAGCCCAAATCGTAATTAAAAGCTTAGCTTAGCATTAATGCGAAGGAGAGGAGGTGTGAGGGAAAAGGATCTCTCGCTCATAGCTCAGTGTGTGTGTGCTGTAAAAGAGCTCTCACCAAACAGAAAGAGCCACTGCACCCTCAAGTGCTTCTGCTAGTTTCAGCAGGAGATGCAGTTACTCAGGTTTAGGGACCAAATCCAGCATGAAAAAGACAATAAAAGTGCTTAGCCTCTAGCATTTGTATTTCTAATCATACATTAAGCCTCAGGAGCCAACAATCACACCAGTGTGATTAAGTCACATGGCTGGTTCAAACCAACACAGCGTAAAAGTAGTCATGTTGAGCATTGCTGTCAACATTCGTCCGAAGCGCTTCAAACTCTGCCAGGTTTTGTTTGATGTTGATTGAACAGTAGATACAGTGAGGTGTGAGGGGCGAGATGCCCACAAGGAAGCCACAGAATGCAGTATAATTTGCTAAATGAACAGAACAGGAAACATGTTTTCTTGTAAATAGTTGTACATAGCTTCATTTACAACCCGTGTTAAGATTTTCAATCTTTAAAATTGTTTAATTGAACATGTTATAGTAAAAAATCTAAATTAGATTTAATATTTATTGTGTTTTTAGGTCAAATATGTTATAAATAAAAATAAAAATAACTGCCATATAGGTAATGAACTTTATCAAACATTGGTATGGAAAGTATTTTAATGTAGTATACATAAGTGCAAAATGTTTGTACAAGTAGTATATAAAAAGTATGCAAAACAGTCAAAATAGCCTAAGGCTCTCAGTGGTTTAAGGGAATAGAGACTCAAAATCAGGATGGAAGTGAGATCACCTAACTGCTCCTCATTAGACTTTGTTTACTGTTGGTGGACGAAGCTTAACAAGCTTGATTCCGAAATTGGAAAGATAACATTGCCTAAAAGAAGTAACCTTCAGACTGCACCTTACTTTGGAAGCTCACGATTTGGGCAGTTGCCTCTACACAGTAAATATGCCAGTGTTAAATCAACACTATTAGAGTTAAATTAACACTGAGGGTGTTGAAATGTAACACTCTCAGTGTTAATATAACTCTAATAGTGTTGATTTAACACTGGCATATTTACTGTGTACGATGTTCTGCATCTTTACCTGTTTGCATGCTGAAATGTTGCCTTGTGCTTTCATAGCAACCTGTACTTCTCTCATTAGCATTCCTGCTGAAAGTTCTTCAATATATCTTCAATATATCAACAATTCTGTTGTGAATTCTAATGAAATCCTGACTCTTATCACTGCAGCCCTTTATCAGTTGCATTGTCTACTTATCTTTTTCATGGTCACCTTAAATTAGGTCTTGTTCCTGTGGGAACTGATTCTGACATTGTTCATATTTTTGGTTTGCGTCCTTGTACAATCTGTAATTAAGCAGAATTGAAATTTTGGTGTCTGTAAAGCCACGTTGGGACTAACAAAGGTGCTGTGTAAATTAGCCTAACCTTATCGTTTTTGTATTTTCAAAGATTTGAATGACTTCTTCAAGCTTCTTTAAGAAAGAAATGTCTGCTAAGAACACTTCATTTATTAGCACACTCCCAGCTCCAGTCGTCCTTTGGAGCTGATGATGCTAAAGCAGAACCTTTTGTTCCAGTGACTAATACACAGAACTCTTCCACACAGAAGGGCCATCATGAGATCCGAGAGATCCGGCAGTTTCATTTCACCAGCTGGCCCGATCACGGAGTGCCCTGTTACGCAACCGGCCTCCTCGGATTTGTCCGTCAGGTCAAGTTCCTCAACCCTCCAGACGCCGGCCCTATAGTGGTCCACTGCAGGTATGACCCTTTCTTTTTTCTCTCCCTCTGTTTCTCTGTTTCTTTATCTCTGTTTCAGGGTCTTTCTGTACTGTTACGTCCTTGAAAGGGCAAGGCATCGAGTAAAGCATCTCAACTGAATGATGCTTAAAATGACAGTAAAATGAAGCTTAGCTTGCGCTATTCCTTTAACTGAAAGCCACAGGGTTTGACACTCACTTGAGTTCAGTATGAAGCAGCGAGTCTGAATCAGACACAAACAGACAGGCACTGCTGAAGAGAAATATTAATAAAGACGAGAAATGCAAAAGCTTTCACACAGACAGTAACATTAAAATGGTTGGACATTCTAACATATGCACTCGCTCACAACCTTGTATGCACAATAAATACACACGTGCTGAATGTGATTGTGCAGTGTGTGTTTTGAATGAGAGGTGACAGCAGTAGGCTGTTAAATGGCACGGCGCAATTTTGCGCCTGGCCCTGGAATCCCGAGACAAAGCGGATGTGACAAAGACATTTTCAGAGTGGATTAGCTCAAGTGCCAAGTGCTGCCACTTCCCTGGAGCAGAGAGAGAGAGAGAGAGAGAGAGAGAGAGAGAGAGAGAGAGAGAGAGATGGGAGGAAGGAGATGAGGGTTAGTGAAGGATCTGATTAACATTTACAGTCATGCCTCCATGTCAAACCGTGATCTGTGCTGACAAATCTCTTAAAATACATATAGTAGGGATGCACAATCATACAGTAGTCACTATTCAGTCTCGACATGCATTATTGTTGTTTATTTCAGTGGATCTGTGTTCCCTTTTTATGGTGTAAGTCATGTGAGCGTCGGTATTATCTTGGGTTCAACGCTAAGGAAATATAACTTGTCAAAGACAATTAATTTTAGGAGAAGGCATATGAATGTTACAATAAACTAGTGAATATATAGAAATGAATGATAATTTAGTTTTCATTACCATGTACTTTTGAAATTATATTGTGTTATTAATTAGCAGCTCTCCTTGTGCCTCCTGTTACACTAAATGTAGTGGAGGCTCCGCCTACTAAGCATGACTCACCTGCTTTCACCAGCCTACAACCCTTACACCTTTACTCTATTTAAAACAATATTTACTCTAATAAAAAACATCATTTATACTTCATTTGGGTTACAAAAAGCTTTCATGCCTTAAAATAAAAAAAATAAATAAAAATAAAAGATAGCATCATATTAGTGGAGATTAAAACTCTCAATACAGAACTCATCCCTTCATAATCAAGAGGGAAAAAAATCCAATTCTGAATTACCCAATGCTCCTTGTCCCCCCTCCCCATCCCCTCAGAGCTTATAATATCAGGCAGACAGATAAAAAAAAAACCTGTTTCTGCTTCTGTGCAAGTGTTATGCACTGTTCAATATGTATTGCCTAGAAGACGACCAATATATCATAGATAACCAATTCATTTACCGCTCTAGTAGTTTTAGTTAAACAATGCTTTATTGCATACATGACTGTCAGCTCTTATTGCTCACACTAAAATATATATATATAAATAAATAAATAAATAAAGAACAGAAACTCACTTAAATAATCACAGTGTTGTAGCTTTTTGGATTGTTTGTTTCAATTATATCTTTAAAAAATTGTTTTCCATTTGTTTTTAGCATTTTATTCTCTAAAAGAATACAACAATGCTGTTTCATATTCAAATTCAAATGCTATTAGAAGAAAGTGAATTTGAAGCCACAGGTGATCAATACTGGCTGATAATATCAGGCCCTAATGTTCCTCCTGGTGAAATAGTGAAAGGAAGCAAAAGCCTAGCCTATGGTCACTGGCTGATGAACACAGCAGGGCCAAATAACTGTCTGCAAGCTGCAATGTGTCACTTCTTCATGTGTTTGAACTAAGGCTCTGTTGTAGTCAGTGACCAAAACACAACCTAAACATTTTTCTACAATAATGTGAACTTTTTTAGAGAGCAGACTTCACCCTAAATCCAACATGGGGGCATGTCCATGTATCAATGCTATTTATTTATCCCTTAATCTTAATGCTTGGTTTAGTTGAGAGTAAAGTCGAGGTGAATAGTTAATATACCCCCAAGGTGAGATAACACAGGTAGAGCAAGAAAAGGTGCTAAATGTAAAAACATTTCAAAATGTTCCAGCAGTCCAGAGTTGCAAAGAGTGAAAACACCTCACAAGCAGCAGTGCACACTTGGCACATGTTTGGCTTTACTGATTAGGGGGACTCTTATACAGGTGCATAAGAGGCAAGACAAGGACTACTAGGCTAGTGAAGCTCAGTGATGACTGATGCTAGAAGATGCAGAGCACCAATTGGTGCTCACTGCTGAAGAGGCGGGGCTTTATCTTGTGCTCACCAGTGTGAAACTCAGTTTCACTGTACTTATGCAGTGACAATAAAGATATTCTGTTCTGTTTGATTCTTTTCTAAAAACAAAAAGTGCAAAAAAAAAAGTTCATTGTTCAGTGTAGCTGTAAAAGAACTGCCATCAAAGTTTGTCTTTGATTTGGTGGTTCTATCAGCTTTATAAGTATGATCTTAGAGGCAGTGAGTGAGTGTAGGAGAGAAAAGGTCTGGGCTAGAGAAAGGAAAGAGATGAATGAGAGAGTCAGAAGGGCAGAGAGTATGTGAAGGAGAGGAAATAAAACGGAAGAAAAGAATGAAGTGTTGGGGAAGAGATGCCCGGCATGAAGTTGTGGCAATCTGTGGAGTAATTTCTAATTTCCTCTAGTTCTCCTTCTCTTTAACCCCCCCCACCCCTCTCTCTATCCTTCTCCCTCATTCGCCAGTCACATCATTAATCACCTCGAGTGACAGGCAATCTGGGGTGCAGCAGAGCAGAGTTGTGTGTGTGTGTGTGTGTGTGTAGCTCTAGAGTGAATGATGGCTCGTTGGCCACACACAAATATACACACACTGGGCAGCTGAGCCGTGAGTGTTTCCTTAACATCTAACATCAGGGTCAGGGCAAATAGCTGCAACCTCACTCTTGTCAATTGGGGAGTGTGTGTCAATGTGTGTGTGTGTGTGTGTGTGTGTGTGAGAGAGCGAGAGAGAGAGAGAGAGCGAGAGAGAGAGAGAGAGAGAGAGAGAGAGAGAGAGAGAGAAAAAAGAGAAGTAAATATTGAATAAAAGTGGTCCAGCTTGTACACTACAGCACTATTGTTTACACATGTAAATAAAACCTGAGCCTGGTGTAATTCACCTTTATCTTGTCTCACTTATCACTCAGTGGAAATCTGTCAGAAATGCAGATTCTAAAACTTCAATCAGTATCACAAGATGAAATGATTGATGGTTTTGAATTTGTCTATTTTTTGGAAGGAAAGTGTCCTTTGTGTTATATTTTGGTCATTTCTTTACCTCTAAAGCAGCACATTTATGTATCATATTAATAACAGTGCTAAATGGATTTGCTTTTTATGTTTATTGTCTGCTGTAACCAGCACAGTTCAATCCTCAAGTGGGTAAAATTGTCTGCGGAGCTTTATGCTGATCTTACTATAGAACTCTCCCAACTGACATCAGACACTCAAGTTCAAATAAACAAACATCAGAGAGCTAAATATGTGGCATCACCTCAAAAATTGAGTCTTGATGTTATGTCCCAAAAAATGTTTTCAGCTTTATTTCATTTACACATACTTGCCTCAGTTCAGTTCATGACCCCCAAAAACACGTATACTCATACAAATGTCATATGGAGGTCATGAAAATTTGCATAAGATACAGTGGAATTTCTCCATGAAATAAAACATTTGCTGCAAAATGTCAAGAAACGTCTGAATTTCTGAAAATGCTAAATGCTAAATACTCAAAAAATTTGCAAAAAATCTGAAAAAAGCATGTAGGTGTTATTTGACATTTTGTATTCATTCAGCCATGCAAAAGATTTTATGCAGGCAGGGCTCAAGAATAACGAAACCTTGAATCGAAATAATTACATTCTAAACATTTGAGTCGAAAGAATCCATCATTTTCCCTGTTTGAGTGAGCTGTGCCTAGTATCTAGTAGACTTCCTGAGAGCGCTCTGTCCACATAGCTAATGGCTGTTGATCATGAGCTGGGGAGACTTCAACCAAAAGTATGAGTGTGTGTGTGTGTGTGTGTGTGTGTGTGTGTGTGTGTGTGTGTGTGTGTGCAATACAGCATTTTTCTATTCAACTCACTACAACCTGTGATAAATGATATACTGTATGTAATGACATGTCTGTAAAATTATGGAAGATTGTGACAGGAATATATTCACACACATATATAATTACATGCATATTATGCTGAATAATTTTGATCTTCTCTGTCGTTCTGTTTGGCTCTCTCTGTCAGTGCTGGGGCTGGAAGGACAGGTTGTTTCATCGCTGTGGACATCATGTTAGACATGGCAGAGAACGAAGGTGTGGTGGACATTTTCAACTGCATCAGAGAGCTGCGCTCGCAGAGAGTCAATATGGTTCAGACTGAGGTGAGCAAATAGCATTTGAGCCGTTTAGCCATTTCACCACTTGCAACTCTTTATTTCCTGATAGCTTTCTTCCTCACAGAGTCATTAGCTCATTTATGTCACACTGACTCAAACTTATTCAGACTTCATCTCTCATCATCCTTCCAGTAGATCCGCAGATCATTTTTTACCAGAAGTCTCATTTTTGTGTGTAATGTACATTCTTATTCCCCTAAACAGCTGCAGATCAGTGATGTGATATCCATTTTATCATTTCATCTCTTCCACTCCTGTCTTCCTCTTTTCCTCTCTTTTGAGCATTCTCTCTTTGTCACGCTTGCCCTCTCGCTTTCTCTCAATGGAGTCACGCCTACCCTAAGTGCTTCAGCCTGTGAAGATGACATTAGAGCAAGCCTTATATAAATTAAATTGAATTGAAGAAATTGAATTGCATGGCCATTATCAGACAGCCTGCAGGTTCTATGCTACCTCCCTTCCACACAAACGAATGGCCCAGAATACGAAGTAAGGAGGAACTGCAGCACATGGACACTTTTTTCACTGTGGGATTGAGATTTTGGCACAGGTTGCACAGCAAGAGAGAGAGAGAGAGAGAGAGAGAGAGAGAAAGAGAGAGAGAGATGGTGTTTAATCAAAATGTTTATGTGGTTACTTTTCCCAAAAGGATGGAGCATCTGGAGGATTCTCAGACAGACCAACTGCATGTAGAATGATCTTCAAAAGATCGCCCTCTAGTGGAAAAGGAACTGCAGCCAATAGTTCTTTCTAAAAGTACATCATGTGTGAAAGTCATGACCAATCCTAGAGACAGTAACGACCAAAAAATTGAAAAAAAAGGAAATGTGGTCTGTCATGAGTATCCAGTACAACAAGTTATATCACTTTGATGCGAATATAAATGTCATTACACTGATCTGTAGTCTCATGCATGTATGTACTCATAGTTTAATGTCACATATCATGAAACATGGCTTCTGATAATTTTTTGCATCTCTGTTTTTGACCAAAATGCAAAAGTCTGAATGTCAGTGAAGACATGTTGATTGAAAGGTCTTGGCAGAAGGCCATGTATTGTTCTGTCCTTTCATCTGATGGTTCAGATCTGCACAATATCTAGGACAGGCCGTTTTAAAAGATATGGAAATAAACCTGCGGGGGCAACTTGTGTCCACTCACAGCCCTAATTCAAAGATAATCCACAGCACAAAACAACATACAGCAATTAATCTTTTAAAAGGCTTTTCTCCAGTCCCCCATCTCTGGAAGTGCTTACCTTAGGTAATGGAGTAATGGATAAGAGAGGTCAGCTCTGCACAGCTTTGGTTAGGGCAGGATCAAAGGCTCACAATTAACATTCAGACCCTTAAGCCGGAGGCATTGTTGAGTTGAAACGTGGATAATTCCAGCTCTTACTGATCGCTCGGCTTTTTGGAGTGGACCCTTGATCTCATTTTTAAGGCCACTGTTGGAGCACTGTGTGAGAGTCCCACTGACTCTGCCTCGGGATATTGTATGCAGAATATAAATAGAATGCGTCCAACAAGAAGTGTGTTATGAACAGTTATGACTTTAGCTGCTATGATTTGCAGTTTGTTTTCCAGGTGGACTGCAGACTTAATATGCTGTATGTAAAATGTACATTTAGAGAAGACATTTTCATTTTTCATTTATGATCCTCCATAACTTTTTACAGCAGCCATTCTGAGCCTAGAAAAAGAGTTCGTGAGAAACGTTTATGAATTATGCATGCCGTCTGGTCTGAAGGGTGTAATGAGCTAACCTTTAAAAATCAGTGAGGTATCGTGTTAGCAGCTTTGGCTGAACCAGATTCAACCATGAAATAAATTCACAGCCAGTGAAATGACGGTGAAGGTGTGGAATGGATTATGATACAGTATGATTCCATGTTTTCAAAGAGCAGGGAATGAAGGCGTACTGTGGATTAAATATACAGAAGCTTGATATGGTAATTATACTGTACATATACAGTATGTACAGTATATTTGTATGTGTGTCTGTTTAACTAAAATAAATGTTTAGTTTTATTTTGTCAGTACCGGTACTAGGCATGTGGGTGCCCTAAGCACAAATGTTTTGTGTGCTCCCATCCTGCCTCCCTTCAGCACGCAAGTCTCCACCACACTCGCTTATCACCCCATGAGATCAAAGTCCATGGGTGGGTGCCAGTGTTCAGCTGGCAGATGTGTGTGTGTGTGTGTGTGTGTGTGTGTGTGTGTGTGTGTGTGTGTGTGTGTGTGTGTGTGTGTGTGTGTGTGTGTGTGTGTGTGTGTAAAGAAAGGATTATTGCTTTAAACGTATTGTCTGACCGGGGCGAGGGGGTTTGCGCAGCAAAGTTTTAGGTGGTGCCCCCATCCACAAATGAGGCCCCAGCCACAGTGCTTAGTCTGTGTATGCGGAGCGCCAGCCCTTTATATTACATACTTATTTTCCTGTGGACTAAAGAAACAAAAAGCATGAGTTTATGCCTGCATGCTGAGACTACATTACATATTGTTTGTTAGTCATTATTGCATACAACCCCAATGACACTGTGAAATGTAAATAAAAACAGAATGCAGGCCCCAAGTGGCTCAGCAGGCTAAGACGCTGACACTATGAGCAGAGAATTGTGAATTTGAATCCTGGTCATGGCCCAAGAGAGCAAAAATTGGATGTGCTTTCTCGGTGGGTAGATAGCGCTCTCGCCCTATCACTCACACAGTGCAATCCGTTGGCTCAGACATCTACTGATTGGTCCATTCGGAGCTGGGAATCCTGTGCTTTCCTCCGATTGCGTTGGCTCCCCATTGACGGTGTATCAATGGTAGTTCAAAAAAAGGCGGTGGCTGCATCACACGCAGCGGAGGAGGTGTGTGCATGTCTTCACCCTCCTAGAGTCAGAGACAGTGCAAAGTGATGTGGAGAGCCCCATAATGGATAGGATGGGTTAACTGGCTACTACCACATTGGGAAGGGAGAAATTTGGCAAAAATATAAAATAAAAATAAAAAAAACAACAAAATGCAATGATTTTTATTCACAGTAGAACAAATATCAGATGGTAAAAGTTACCATTTCTTGAAAAACATCAACCCATTTAAAACTCGAAGTTACCAACTCAAAAAGCTTGGGACAGGGCAATGTCTACCATTGTGTAGTATCCCTTTTTCTTTTAACAACTGTCTGTAAACATCTGGGAAGTGAGGAGCCCAGATGCTAGAGTTTCAGAGATGAATGTTATGACATTCTTGTCTGATATAGGATTCTAGCTGCTCAACACTCCATACTATTAGAGATTCAGGCTTTTGAACTGTGCGCTGATAACAAGCTGGATGGGCCCTTTCCTCTTTGAGTCCACAGGACATGGTGTCTGATTTTCCCAAAAAGAATTTGAAAATTTGATACATCTGACCACAGAACAGTCTTCTATTTTACCATTTTAAATTAGCTTTGGCTCAGAGAAGATGCTGTTTCTGGATTGTGTTGACATATGGCCTCTTTTTTTGCATGATGCGGCTTTAACTTGCGCTCGTGGATTGCATAGCAAAGTGTTTTCACAGACAATGATTTCTGGAAGTGTTCCTGAGCCCATGTAGTGATTTTTAGTACTGAATCATGCATGTATTTAATGCAGTGCCCTCCGAGAACCCGAAGATCACATGCATCCAGTATTGACTGTCAGACTTTTGTTGCCCTGTCCAAATTTTTTTTTTGAGATATGTTGCTGCCATCAAGTTGAGTTAACATTTGTCATTTGCCCCACTTTTAACATGTTATGTCTTATTAAGATCAACCAATTTAGCCAATGTGATTTTCCACACAACGGAATTTTACCTCCGCATTTAACCCATTCGTGCAGTGAAACACACACACACAAACACACACTAGTGAACACACTAGGCTGTGAGAATTTGTGCTCGAAGCAGTGGGCAGCCCTTATCCACCAACGCCCGCGGAGCAGTTAGCCTTGCTCAAGAGCACTTCAGTCATGTCTTGTCTGGGGATGGAACCAGCGACCTTCTGGTCACAAGACCAGATCTTTACCACTAGGCCATGACTGCCCCCTATATATTCTATTTTGAATAAAATATGGATCTATTGGTCAATAATTTGCAAATAATTGCATTAAGTATAATAATATAAAGTAATATGTGTAGGTACTGTTCACAAGGTTACATAACACCTACATAAGTGTCAGAGTGATACAGCTGCACTTTAAAGCACAAAGTGTTCTCTTTCTCACCCACTGCAGTAAGATTCTACAGCGAGTACTGATCTCCTGTTGTCTAAATCACATCACATTATAGATTACTCTTCTCTTGATACACTGTGCAATATGTCATTATTCTACTTTGATGACACTTTAAAGCATGAACTTAAATGAATAAATAAATTGTTAATATATATTTTATGTATGTTTCTCATATTCTATTTTATCTTATGTACATTTTAATTTTGCGTAATATGTGTGTGTGTGTGTGTGTGTGTGTGTGTGTGTGTGTGTGTGTGTGTGTGTGTGTTTGTGCAATTTTATGTCTTATTTTTGTGATTCCTTTTCCTATCTATCTGTCTGTCTGTATATCTGTAAACTTGTCATGACAGCTGACATAAACCTGAATAAAATGTAGGTAAAATGGCAAAACCATGAACTTTCCTATGCTTGCCTTTTCTCTTTGCTTTTCTATTTTGCTTTCCAGTATTGTCTCTACTGTAGCTGTATGGTATGTCAGTTTTGTGGCTGTTTTGCCTACTTGTCAGTCAAATGCACTAGCCGCACCCTGCCCCAAATGCACGAGATGCTGCAAACTTCATTTTATTTACAGAGGCATCATCTGAACACCCCTAAAGCAGCCTTTGTGATAGAAGAAGCCTGTTGGAATAAGCCTTTATACATTTTTATTGGATTTCTGTCGGTTGTCATGAAGAGCTTGTGAAGGTGTCATGTAGCCTTATGAGCAATAAATGCTGTACGGCAGCAGAACCCTACAGCAAACATAATATCATTTATAAACTGTATCACAGTGCAGTCACAGTAGTAAGCCTCTTTTTGCTCTGTTGTCTATATTGTACATACTGAATCCAGAAATGATGCACTGCAGTTCAGATGGCAAACATATGGTGTGAGAGCTCTTGTTTGATGTCGTGTGTGTTGTCTGCCTCTCTTCCAGGAGCAGTACGTGTTTGTGCATGATGCCATACTGGAGGCTTGTTTGTGTGGGAACACAGCCATCCCTGTGTGTGAGTTCAGGGCCATCTACTACAACATCAGCAGACTAGACCCTCAAACTAACTCCAGCCAGATCAAAGACGAGTTTCAGGTAAAAAAAAGAGCATAATAATAATAATAATAATAATAATAATAATAATTATTATTATTATTATTATTATTATTATTATTATTATTATTATTATTAAATTAATTGCTTAAATTCTCCAGTGTTTCTCTGTTTTCGTCATGGACTATGAGGCCCCTCTAAGGACCATCTAATGTTTTCTGTCAAAACACTTGTTTCAGCTTATCAGTTTATTAACAAGCTGCTCTGTGAGCAGAAAAGATGTTGGGAGCTAAAAAAAACAAAAAAAAAACATAGTTTCAGGATTGGAAGTGGGAAAAACGGAAATAAAACAGCTTTGAACCATGTAAGGTTTTGAACTATGCACTCATTGATATACAATAGTTTAGTCTAACTTTTAGGGTGGAGCGCCTCTTTAGGCTTTTCCACATTTCTTTAGTTTCTCCTCTGAGATTTCTCAGAAAGCAGAAGTGGTAAGATTCATAAATACTCCGTTATAACAAGGCTGTAAAAACTTCATTCTTTGTTTTGGGGAGCAGCATTGCCTGCAAAACCACCTTCTCCAAATTATTCATCAAAGTTCTGTGTTATGTAAGACATGCTCTTTTTCTCGAAATCTGCTCTTGCTAACAGCCCTAGCTGCTGACATCAGACATGATGTCTGGCTTGTTTGAGGCTATTCGGCTGAGTCAATGGTGGATGGTGAAGACGTAAGAAAGTGTCTATCAGTGCCACGAGTGAGATATCAGTAAAGAGGGCTTTTTAACGAGTCGCCAGCAAGCTGCTAACACTCCATAAAACCTTCCAGCAGAGCTCTTCCTTCTCACCTTTACACTTCTCTCTGAGATGGTCGGCAGCCTCCAATGTCTGAAGCAGAGAAAACGCTCGGAACTGTGAGGTCTCTTGTATAAAATGATGGATATCTGCTTGTCCTTGTTCACCCCAAGTGCTCTCTCTCTCTCTCTCTTTCTCTCTCTCTCTCTCCTTTGTTCTGGTGCTCTCTCTGTCTTTCTCTTTTACACTGTGTCTCATGCATAAATAATAGTTCAACTCGTGTGCTGTGTAAGGTTTGGGCTGAGCAGGGTTCATACGCAGCTCCAAATAAACGACCAGGAAATGTTTGGAGACTTTTTTCTTCCTCTTTGTGAGCTTGGCAGCAGTTATAAACAGGTTTTGAAGGCGCTTTGTGAGTCATTGTGAATTAAATTGTCATTCATGAACATATACCTCTCCTCTCTTTCTCTCAGACACTGAACATTGTGACTCCACGTGTTCGGCCAGAAGACTGCAGTGTGGGCCTCCTCCCCCGGAACCATGACAAGAACCGGAGCATGGATGTTCTGGCGGTTGACCGCTGCCTGCCTTTCCTCATCTCTGTGGATGGAGAGTCAAGCAACTACATCAACGCAGCACTGATGGATGTGAGTGCAAGACCTTCTGCAACTAGTCTTAAGTTTTGCCTGCAAACTGGGATTACATGGACAGGAATGATTCCAGACTTCTCAAGAGCAATCACAGAATGATGTCATCATGACCTGAACACTATTTAGTATTTTGGTGAGCTTATAACATTCTAGGTACAGTACAGAAACTCAAATAGTCGAGGCAACATGATGCATTACGAGTCTTCTCAAGAGCTACATCCTGACTGAGGTTCATTTATTCAGCCAAATTTAGGCTGGCAACAAAATATTTTATGGGGGAATAAGTGGAGATTTATGCTAGATTACATTTGACTTGTCTAATCACATTACAGAGGTACAGATGGGGACTCAAGTCATGTTGTGTGGAGGGCGGTTATGTTAACCACTAACCTACACTGCTTTAAGCTACAAGATAATATTAATACAAGTATTACAATATATATTATTGTATTAATTAATACAAGGATAATGTTGCCATAATACAACTGTCAGAAGATCTGATGAATAGCTCGTTATTATGGAATGTTTAGGAAAGGAAATATCAGTGGCAGCTTTTAGCCTTCTCACCTTTAGTTGGTGGTTGGTATAGTGTGATAAAGTGTTTGGCATAATGTATTAATCAGCCATACCATTGATACCTCTACACTTATTTCTACACTTATTGTCCATTTGATCAACTTATCTTAAGGTGCACTTTATAGTTTTATGATTACAGACAGTAAGTTCATAGAGCAGCTACTATTTGGGTGATCAGAAACAGGATTTAAACACTGACCACTCACTATCCTCTCTGTTCAACTCACCTCCCTTATGGTCCACCTTAGCTGTTGCCCAGCTGTTCCTGCCCAGTTTGTGTTGGTCATTCTGTGGTCATTTCATCATAGGATGCTGTCTACAGAATGCTGTTGGCTGGATATATTTGTTTGCTGGATTGTTTTTGGTTCAACATGGACATTGAGGTGTTTAACTCCAGCATCTCTGCTCATAGCAGCGCAGCACACACTAGCATCAGTGTCACTGCGATGTTGAGAATGAAAAGGGGCTAACATATGGCCTATAATCTATAGTTATAGAACTACTAAGTGTACCTGTATAGTAAGTGGCAGTGATAAAATGTACAGTTTGTAGAAAGAAGAAGGTAGTTTAATGTTACGGCTGATTGATATAATGGCTAACCCCACCACCCTCCAGGCAGCAGATTGGGATTTGATTCTTCATCCAGACAAGTCCACCACTTCCCTTTAAAACATGCTACAGTTTTATCATTAGCTAAAGTTGATTAAAGGGATCCTCAGTAAGGATGACTACAAAATAAACTGTTGAAAAACTCAAAATAAGCCCACCATGACCGCCACATGAATAGTGATCAGGTAATGGTGAAATCATGCTGTGATTCATTTTACACTTGAAAAGGCTGGAACCATTCCAGTTCATACAACAGTACAGGTGCTGGTCATAAAATGAGAATATCATGAAAAAGTTGATTTATTTCAGTAATTCCGTTCAAAAAGTGAAACTTGTATATTATATGCATTCATTACACACAGACTGATATATTTCAAATGTTTATTTATTTTCATTTTGATGATTATAACTACAATTAATGAAAATACCAAATTCAGTATCACAGAAAATGTTAATATTACTTAAGACCAATACAAAAAGGATTTTTAGGAATGTTGGGCAACTGAACAATATAATGATGAAAAGTATGAGCATGTACAGCACTCAGTATTTAGTTGGGGCTCCTTTGGTCTGGATTACTGTGGCAGTGTGGCGTGGCATGGAGTGGCATAGCTTTGGCACTGTGTGCAATGGAATTACTGAAATAAATCAACTTTTTCATGATATTCTAATTTTATGACCAGCACCTGCATAGCTTCATTAGTCACTCAGCATAAGAGGATTTCATAGTAACAACATGTGTGAGGTGAGGTGAAATATGCCATGCATCAGGCAGAAAAACATCTTATGATGTAATAAAAAGTGAGAGAAACTTGAGAAAAGTTTTGGAAAAAAAGTGAAAAACTGCATCTGCTTTGAGGTAGATTTTTGTTGGCAGGCTGTTAGAAATGTGTTTTCTTCCTAGCAGTATCATTTGTTTTCTTTCTGTATTCACTAGATAGCAAAAAATCACATTTGAAACACACACAAAGGAGCTCACTTCTCTCCAGCACTTCCTAAATGACATGCAAAATTCGACATTTTTATATGTCAAAAGTTTGTTGTGATCTAATTGTGGCTTAGCTAGCTAAAGACGTGAAAAATCATTCATTTGCTTTGGCCCAGCACCTCTATGGAAGCTATGGTTTATTCAGCAATTAAGAATTAATAGAAATATAAGCTTTTTAGCAATTCCACCTTGAGCATGATGGCCAAGCTAAAATCTGTATAAATAAGGCTTTGATGTGTTGTGGATGGAGAGGTGGGGACAGAAGTAGATTCTAAACTAACTTTTACTGTTAGCACAACAAAACACTAGACACAGGTGGAAACAATGCTGCTACATAGAGTGACTGACAATAACTATAATACAAAGAGGAGACTATATAGGGGCAGTGATTGGACACAAACAAGGGAGCAGAGGTGTGGACTAACACATGACAGCTGTGAAAACTGACATAATGGGGAGGTATAGATGACCTAAGATATAAACAGGCACAAATGAGAGGGAGATAAAGGCTAATATAGACTAACAGCAGATCTACAAGCATTAAAGTTAGTGAACTTATCAGATCTGGACATAATTGTTTTACTTTTTTTTTTAAATACAAAATCCATAGTTCAGATTTGTATTCGGAATAACTTTACTTGTATTGAATTACAGATTTTGTATGTAAAAAATGTCTAAATCTGATGTATCACTAATATTCTAACGTCTATGATCACTTTTCATTTTTACTGCACCTGCCTAATGTGTTCACAGTTCAAGTGTTTGAGACAAAATCCAGAAAGCTGATTTCTTAGCCCTTTTGAGACTTCCTGACTCTCTTTTTTCAGTGCTGAGAATGCCTGACTGTAGCTTTGAGCAACAGTGCCAACTGTATAAGCGATTACACAGCAATTCTGTCATAAAAAGTGAAGCAGCCTGACCGTGAGAAGATGAGATAACATCTCAACAATCTCCACACACTGATTATGGCCTTAGCGATGATTCTGTGATAAGATAAATGAACTCTGTTAAGCAACATCTAAACACGATGATCAAAACAGCAAGCACACAAACAAGGTAGAGGACAGCTAAAGTGAGAGAAATGATTAAAGATGGTTGGATAATAAGTAGCTAAAGCGGCATTTTCTTTTTTTTAGACCCCTTTAAGCTTGGCGAGTGATATCAGCCTGTGTTTTGTTGGTGTACTGGCGCAGTATACAGCTCATACTAAGAGGGTTAACATTCAGTAATGTTGCTGATAATAACAAGTTTCCATTTTCATCCTTCAACACTCAACCCAGTGGAGGCTTACTGTACATGTTAATGCATTTATTCATTTATTGTTTATTCTTGCAGAGCCATAAACAGCCAGCAGCCTTCATTGTGACGCAGCACCCATTGCCTAACACTGTTGCTGACTTCTGGAGACTCGTGTTTGACTACAACTGCTCCTCCATTGTGATGCTAAATGAAATGGATGCTGCACAGGTGCGTGTAACCTCTGCAGAACATTACCTTTGACCCTGTTGTTGTTTCATTACACTGCAGGGCATGTTACATGGATTGCTCAGTTCAGATTATTCTTGACACACTGTTAGTGGCATCTTTTAAATGCTTCTGGCCAGTTCTTTGTCAACATACTCAGATGAGCCAAAGCTATTTGACAAGGGTTCAACTTGTTAGGGCTACACAACAGGGTAAGACTTATGGAATTTCTCTGATCAGCATTTCCATTGAACATCTGTGGGATGTACTGTGACAAGAAACCTGATCTGTAGCATCTCCACCTCAAAACTTTCAGGACTCCAAACTTACAGGACTGCTGCAAACATCAGCAGGCATCTTCAGAGGTCTCACTGAGTCCATGCTTTGTCAGACTGAACACATGTTCTGGTGGCACATGGAGGATCAACAACATATTAAGCATATTAGCATATTGGTTATAATATTTTGGCTCAACAGTGTATGTTGCCAAATTGTACATCCTGGGAAATTCCCGCAAGTTACGTTACTTCGGTCATGTGATGAGGCAGCACATGAGAGCATTGAAGGAAGTGTTATGACTGGACTTGTGGAGGGAGTCAGAAGATGTGCTAGGAGGTA
>BRDA01014165.1:283532-344037 GCA_036984385.1 Crenuchus spilurus
ACCAGGAGCATAGCTCCAGATGGTATCGCTCTTAGATTCAAAGGTTCTCTCAAGCTTCTCCACCATGGCAAGGTAGCAATCTCAGGAGAAGTAGTATAATACTCTATAAATAAACTAACCTTGGTCTAACCTGGTCTAATTCAATCAACAGAACAATTTAACAAAATATTCAAATAAGAATAGAAAATAAAATACAATAAAAAATAACAGGTATTCCACCAACAAGTAAGTTCACAGCAATGTTAGCCAGCTTTTACCATGAAACTGCAATCAAGTAGTACTCAAAACAAATTGGTTCAAAAGATAATACTGTGTAGATATGTGCTGTGATTGGTTGTATAGGAAAGGGCAGTTTTTGTAGCCACCCTTTTGGACTTTTAGCAGCTTAGACTCCATCCAGAATCTCCAACTGAGATTATTTCCCCATTTTTAAATACATAGTATTTTTCCTGTGTTCTGACACCCCCTACCCCCTACCCATTCTTGTGTGGCCAGAAAGATAATGCTGCTGTTGGTGTTGATGGAAAAAAATAGAGCAATATTGGCCTTAATGGCCTTAATTTGCATTGTTATTCTGTTTGGATAGTTTAAGCAGTAGTAGAGGCTTCTTGCTTTCATGTAAGAGTTAGTGACTTTAAAAAAAAACACTTAATATTATCTTGTTGGATAACTCTGTAAATTAAATATTTAAGAAGGATCAGCCTGTCCTTGCCTCCTTTGCCTGACTGTCATTAATAAGGAAGTCTGATTCATGAGTTAAGTTCTTCTTTGCTGTGGTCTTGGAAGGGTTTATTTTTAGATTTTGTAATGTTGTTGTGATAATTTGTTTGCATTCAGACTGAATCACAAATGCCACTCCAACTCATTCCAAAGCTCCATTACTTTATATACATTGGGCATTAGGATGAGTTGTATGCTTGGCATTGGGTATGATGACCTTAGGCTAATGTTCAGCTCCAGACCATCGCATTCTATTACCAATGCTTTTCTATGCAAATTATACACACTGTGTGTCCATAGTTGAATGACTGCATCTACAGTGGGTCTGCAACTCAGTTTACTATTTAGAAGCATAGAAATTGACCTGTGGATCAGATACATTGACATGTCTACCAGATCACTTTATGGTTAAGCTTGTCAGCATTTATATAATTTATATAAAGCTTTTGTAGCAAAGTTTATAACACCAGCACTTTCAGCTTAGCAGCTTTCCAGCCACGTACAAACATTTTCACACAGAATACAGTGTTTGAGATGAGTGTTGCATTTTGCAGAAGGATGAAAATATGCTTTTAAGGCAAGGACAAACTGTGATCTTTTCAGTCTGAGCTTCCTGAAGGTGCCATGAACCAAAGCTTGGCAAACACAACAGATCCAGGCAAAATCAATCTCCTAACAAATTCATTATTCACCCAGCACTGTAAAAAAAGTGTTGAAAACAAAGCATTTTATATATAAAAAGTCCAACATTTCCCTCGCACATCAATGCAGAATTTTTGCAGTTCCATGTTTTGTTCTCTGGTGACTCCCCAAAATATGTTGACCTTATTTCATCACTACCACTGCCACTACATTCACACCACTGGTGTGAATCTTCCCCAACACTTGCTGTAGACAAGTGAGAAGTTATTATTAAGCTGCACTGAGCAAAAAAGAAATTATTACCACCACAAGGTTGATATTATACTTCAAGCTGTGCATTCAATACAATACATTTCATTACATATTATGCTGCTGACAGCTCTAATGTTTTGGCCAATATTGCCAGAGAGGACTGGCCTGTAATCAGTTTCACTTCACTAGTCAAAGCCTTTCTTCCCTGCCATGTTTTATTTAGCAGATGCCCTGCTCTGCTTTGAATTCACTAGTTGAGGAAATTGTTAGAGGGTATTCTCTGCAGTAAAGAGAATGAGCAGAATGCTAAAGTGTTGCATAATATGGTATTCAGGTACTTAGAAGGATTAGCAGAGACAGCCACAGAGTTGATGGGCAGGTTGGTCGTTGTGGTGCGAAGCTAATTTGAGGTCAGATGGTAAGGTCTTTTTTTTTCCTTTTTATTCTATAATAAACTTCAGCCAGAGGCAAGCAACACCATTAAAGATGATATGGAAGTAATTGTCAGGGAAATAAAAAATGATGCATGAACCATGAGATAGAGAATGTATGGTGTGACCCGTGAGTCATGTGACTCTGAACCTGTGGAGGAGTTATGTTCTTTTTTTATCTTCTAACGTACTTCTGACATCTTTCTCTCCCTCTGAAGAACTGGTGGAGGGCGCAGCGGGACATTCTGTGCCATCTGTAGCATCTGTGAGATGATTCAGCAGCAGAACATCGTTGATGTGTTCCACACAGTGAAGACACTGAGAAATAACAAGGCCAACATGGTCGAGACAATGGTGAGTTTTAGGTCTGCTCATACTATAAAAAATCCCATATGACAGTGCAACCCATAATAACAATACACCATAAGTACAAGAGTCAAGCTACTATTTTTTTATGACTAATATTGTAACCTTCTAAATAAGTTGTCAATGAGAAGTTAGGCACATTAGAGTTTCTTTTCAGATTTTTAATTTGTATAGCAACCAGTGGTGTCTCTACAATAGAAAGTCAGGTGGAGCACAATCAATTCTGTGGGCAGCATCCCACTCGTCAGTGAAACTACACAAACCTACTTGCTCAGTTAATTCAACAACAAATGCATCTCATCAATGAAACACCTAAAAGCATAATCTGGTGTTGTGCCAAATTTGGCACCTCCACTGTGAGATGCATCCCCTATTGGGAGACTTACTTCTGTTGCATTTACTTTGGCGACCAAAGGAACTTAAATACAATCAATTTCAGTCCAAAGGAAGTCCAATTCCAATTTCCAAAGGAAATTAATGTTTTACTGAGGTAAGATGACTATGTGTCTTATCTTACTGTTAACTTTGATTAAATTGTCGACATGATTCATTATATTACTTCCATAGCAGCGGCTAACAGATGACTGATGTTTATCAGTGGCAAGATGTGTAGCAACACTGATACCGTAAATGATATTCACATAAGCTCACATATGCAAATCTTTCATTTTTTATTGGCTGCTCTCAGCATGGGGCCAGCATAAGCATGCCCTGCAGCTCATTATTGAAAGCATTATTTAAATGCATTGTGAACTACTGCCATTTTCATAAGACAAATACATAACAATGTTAGAACATAATATTTAATATACAATTTTTTAAACAAGTAAATATAAAATAAATGTAAACAAAATTATTGATTATGTCACAAAACTGCTCCACAGCAACAGTTGGTGGGGCCGGGCCTAACCTGCCCCTATAGTAGAGACACGCCTGTATACAAGTCAAACATCTCAAGTTGCTTTCCAAAAAAATAGTTAGCATGTTCATTTTCATATTAAAACTGTATCAGCTGCACTCTTAGTCAAATATTCTAAGTGAAAATAAGGTTTGCACATCTTAATTTTACTACAATGTAACATGTGGCCTGTGTAAAATTTATGGCAAATTATTTTTTCCATGAATAAAATATTTTTTCCATGGAGACATGAACTAATGTTTTCCTTATTTTAACTGAGAAAATCAACAAATTGTGTTATTTGGCCAGCGGTAAACAAACATTTACACTCAACTGTAGTTATGTCTTGCACACAAAGTTTAGTAGCTCAACAATTACTGTGAAATAAATAATTAAATGGCAAGGGCTGTTCAATAGGAATTATGTGTCATCTCAAGTATTTCTTGAACATGTTAGCTCCTTGAGAATCCTCACCGTAGCTCTAGAGAATAAAAGGTGCTTTTCAGCTCCTAAAGAAGCTTTGGATTCAGAAAAAGGAGATAATTAGCCCTCTCTGCTCCTCACCCCAGAGACTTGCAGCTGCGCTTCACATCACAGTGCCTGCCACTCCAGTTCAGAGAAAAGCAACTTGGGTCTAATAGCTGGCCATAGCAGGTGCAATTAGACATCTGTCCTTGCACCTTTCTTTAGTGGTAGCACTCAAACCATTATGCTCCATTTCCTACAAATGCTACGAGACTGTGCAGCTGTGTGCAAGGAATGAAGGAGGCACTAAAAGTTAAAGACAAGAATAGAACCTCAGTCTGTCAAAACATGGCCCATGGTGCTGCCTGTAATACTTAGGGTTGTATTTTTTTTTACATAATTGTGCTATTAACTGCATAGTTTTCAAAATCTGAACAACTACTGCTAGAAGAACATATTCTAAACTTTAAATCTACATTATTTGATGTTTGCTTAATGCTAAAACAAATAGAACAGTACAAATGGATAAAGAAGATACACTTTAATATTTGTACACCCTTGATTAAGTTGCATGCTTTGTTGATTGAGTTCACTCATTTTCTCTTAGAACAAACACTGAAGTGTGTAACTTGAAAACTTTTACATACAACTGTAAATCAGATGGGAAAGTACATTGTAAGTCAAGTACATTGATGACATGTACAAGCAAATAGTTACATAATATTACATAAAATAGTGTAACAAAATCAAAAGCAGTAACTGGACTTGTAAAAAGTGACATTTGAGAGTTCACTGCTGATGGCTAATGATGGCTTTTGTGTTCAGGAGCAGTATAAGTTCTGCTATGAGGTGGCTCTGGAGAGCCTCAACTCTTTCTGAGAGAGAATGAGGCTGAAGATGAGAAAAGACGAGAGACGAGCAGCCACCTTTCTGTCAGAACTTTTCAGACTCACCTACAGGTCTCCCTGTCTCCTGTTCTGGGCACATGAAGCACACAGAGGGAGAGATAACACCCTTCACTTGGGTTCTATGTAAAGTATTGTATAAAGAGTGAAAAAAAAGAAAGAAAAAAAAAACACAACAACCTCTATCGGCCATTTCTTTCCTTTTTTCTTTTTTTTTTTCCTTTCTTTTGGTCAATGTCCAGTATCAAAGCGATCTTGTACAGTTCTTTTCCTATTTAGATATATGCCTTGAATGTTATCCCATCAATGTAGAGAAAACAGAAAACAGCTAAAAAAAATCTTTCTAAATGCCAGCTGAGGAGAACCAAATAGACTTTTCCTAAGCTATGTACAGCTTCTACAGAAGGACGAGGAAGTGCTTAAATGAGTTTGAAAAGAAGCTTGATATTTTTGTTATTCTTATGGTTTTGTGGTTCCTGTCTCTTCTGTGCATTCTCATGCTGTCTGCTTTATCATAGACACAAAGAGTCTGCAGACACTGCAAGTGGCAGGTTTTCAGCTGAACTCTTTGTTGAAGGTTGGACCTCTTCGGAATATTTGTTTTATAGCCCGAGTGCATTCTCAGTCAGCCGTAGCTCCTTTCTTTCTGGTGTTTGTTCCTTCTGAGGACAAATAAGTTGACATAACTTTGTTCTGCTATTACAAGAGTGAGGTAAACAGTGAAACTTACATTTGACTGATTGTGGGGAGTTTTTCATTGAATCATTTGCACTTTACTTTGCATGTCTTTACCTCCAAATCCAAACGTATTTGTGGATCCTGATAATTTTAAGTGCCATAATCACATTTGAATGGTTACTGAAAAATGACTACAACCAAATTACAGCCAAGAAGTGTATGGGGTAAAGTACAGCGGAAATGCTAATGACATGTTTACCTTGGCCAATTTGAAGCACCGAAAATATATGATCATATTTTTTGTTGTGATGTTTTGGTCAGGAAGCTTTTGTTTTTCCATGAGCTCATCAACAGACAATCCCCGGTTGTCTTGAATTTCTCATGTGCAAGCAAATCTTTAGGTCATTAAGTGTTTTGCACGGCAACTGTGATATGAGTCTATTTTCTGTTTTTGTTTTTTGTTTAGTTTTTTTAAAGAAGTACTTAATTATGGTAAATGGCAAGAAATTGCCATCAGAATGTTTTTTTTTTCTTGTCATAAACAATGAAAGAATTACTTTTTTTCACCTAACGTTGAGTCAGTTTACTGTTTGGGCAGAGAAGAATAAAAAATAAGTTATGGTTTGACAATGTGAATGATTATTTTTTTCTTTTTTTATTGACCACGTTGCTGAAGGTTTTCATAACTTCACTGTGTTATTCTTTCTTTTAGTTTTCTGCTTTAACTGTATTTGTACATTTTTATTTGTCATTTCTTGGTCTAGCAAAGTGATATTTTAGACTTGGTGATTGAGTTGCCATGGTGCTTCTGTTGTTTGAAGTTGTGATATTACCAATAAAGGGACCAAAATGTTGAATGGCAGTGTCGAATTAATGAACTTTGTTCTGTTGACCGAAATCTTCATCAGGAGCTTAAAAATCATCATAGCCACCTGTTTTGCCATGTTCAGATGAGCTGTTTGAAAACGTCTCTTAATTGCAACTTGGCCTGGAAACTCGGGAGCAGTGTTTAGAAATGGGCATCACATAGCTTGAGCTTTTTACACCAAGTAAAGTAACTATTGCCAATTATTCATTTTCTAAGAGGTGGATGGGCAGGAAAAGTGATGTGGTTGGAGCAAAAAAGTAGCTTGACCCAAAGATATCATTGCATGTGTTCCCAAGTCAAGCATACACCCGCTCTTCTCCTAATTCAGCTTTTGTGGTTGCAGCTAGTCTTCTCCAATTGCTGTAGACAGTTTTTTTCATAACACTGATCTTAAATTAATCTACAAATACAGTCCTTTTACAGGTTCAATTAACATTTCTATCCATGAGGCTTATACATATAAATAAATCAACCTGTTTTTGTCCATGGTTTAGTTTTCAGAACAACCTCTGTGCTTGGGGTTGTTGTCTGTCTGTATAACCCATGTTTCCTTGAGGTTCAGTTCATAGACAAGCCTCATGTCATTTTCCTTTATAATTTGCTGGAATAATAAAAAAATTCTGGTTCCTCAATGTTGGCAATCTACACTGGCCCAGATGCAGCAAAATAGGCCCAAACTGTAATACTACCACCACCATGTCCCTCGGATAATTTCAAATTGTCAGATTGGATTTGTGGAGTTTAAACTCTTTAGAGATGTTTAAAAACTTTTTCCAGCATTAACAAGTTTTCTGAGGTCCACATGGATTTTCATGCAATGGTGAATATTTTGATAGATCCCTGTTCTTTAAAAACAGGACACCCACCCACACCTGATTGTCATTATTAAAATACCTGAATCTAATTTGACCTTTAAATCAACTGCCAATCCTCTGCTAATCACACACTTTTGCTACTCACAATATGTTGTGATGTTAAAATAAATAAATAACCAAATATAATGTGTGTTGTCTAATTGGCTTTTTTGCTTTTTTTTGACATATTTATTCAGAAATATGAACATCTCTAAAGGATTCATAGAATTTTAAGTACCAATGTACCTTTTATGACTTCTATATGCCCATTATACCAAATATTAACTGAAAACTCAAGTATATCCCAAGAGATTGAAAGGATATAAATATAAATCTATACAATATAGAACAACAATTCTGTTCATGTAAGAATTTTCTATCATTCTGGACTGTGGACAAATGTACATTATAACACAAAACGCAGAGCTTGTTGAGATCCATTCCACTGGATCCTATGGATACAACTTACTTGTGTTCTCTAAGCATTAGTGTCAAGTAAGTTCTTGAGGAACAGGCAGCAGGATATTTTTTTCTCTGATGTATTGAAACTTAGAAGGGAAAATTAAAGATTAAGTACCAAAAAACTACTTTAAATTGCTTTGCTGATTTTGATTGTGCTCAGGTTTAGTGCATTCAACTTGTTTCCAGGATAAAAGGTTTAGAGTAATTTTCACACAAAAAAATGTTTGTAGATTGGAAATTGTTCAGTGCTTTCTGTTTCATGTAAAAATAACACCGAGAGGAAACAAATGCATGCCTGTGCAAGACTCTTTTCATTAGTAACTACATGCAGCCCTTGAGTAGCCATGGTTATGGCAGAGGCTTTTGAGCAGGCCACATTAACACATTTGGTTGTTCAATATTGGCTTACTCTTTGGGCTAATAAGGAAAAAAAATTTGAAGTCGCTCTTTGTCTCTGCAATTGAAGGACTAGCCATTATAACAACCCCTGCTTTAGCAATTATACTGAAGAAAATAGCCTTGGATGTACAAGTGGGAGGACATGATTATTCCACAAAATCACAGTCTCTTAGAACACTGTGTAAAGAGAAAAATAATGCCATTGTTCTACAGAAAAACGTATCTCCTCATTTATGTCCTCTCTAAATATGTCGCCAAAATACATTCACTTGCCTCAGTGTCTTAGCAGACCTTGTACATTTCCAATCAGCCATCACTCACTCTTGAAAAGAACTTGACTGTTGAAAATGAATTGCATTTTTTAGTATAAAGTAGACTGTAGATTCTGCTTCAAAACACTTTTTCAAGGTTTCCCTATTAGTTGTGAAATTAAAATGAGTAAGGTGCGTTAGTCCCAAAGGGAAGGATGTGTTTTTTGTTTTTTTTATTAATTATTCAATAAATCTCACACCCTGTGTTTTGATTTGATGACCAGCATTCCTCATCCTGAACCGTAAGTTTGAAGTTCAGAGATTCAAATGGTCATGAGATCTCATATCTTGCAGATGGGGGAGTATGACTGATGTCCAGCTCACAGGCTGGAGAATGTAAGACAGAGTGGTATCAAGTAAAGATATTAGAGTATATTAGAGATATAAAACCCACCCACAGAGTACTGCTTGTGGGTGAATTACTAGCCAATCATAGCACAGGGGGCGAGGCTCATCAATATAGGGGAGGGGAAAACATCAGCTTTGGTAGGCCTGTTCACCTGTGTTGAGGACAGAGGCTGTCAGTCACTCGTATCAGCCGGAGGGGGTTTTTCACTCACTCACATTATTAATCCCCTCTCTCCCACGGCAAGGCCACGGCAAGCCAGGTCAGAGGTGATAAAATATTAACGTTGTTTACGGGCATTATTATTTCACAGCAAGGCTGTCAAAGCCTAGTGAGTGACCTATGGAAGGTGTATGGATATGGTGTAGCAAGTTTTCTCTGTGAGTGATGACTTAGCTAGCACCATTTCTGAAGCTAAGCCTCAATGCTGACTTTAGAGGTGAAAATAATTTGCAATTCATTGTGCATCAACTAACTTTGCTGAGAAGGAATTGTGTCTGCATGCTGAAATTGGCCTCTTCAACCCAGCAAGGGACATAATGCTGAGGTAAACACAGGGATAAAATAATTTGGATGCATTAGCTAGTAGAAGTAATGGTCAATACAGAAATAATTTTGTAGTCCTACAAGCTTTATGGTTCACTGCCAGGAATTTTGTGTCCATGCGGTAAGCACTGATAAAACACTGGCTAATGACTGAGGTTGGATTGAGAAGGGGATTCATGCTTAGTAGAAATGTACTTTATTTCTCTCTGTCTCAAAACTTTATCTTTCTACTTTCTATCTTTGATAGATTACTGAGTTATGTCTAGAAATGCTTACCTAGCCAATTTAAACCTTCACACATTTTATGTTTAAGGTAGCAGTTTTTAAGGTTATGCTAGTAGTAGTTCTGCTTAAGATTTGGGTACCTCTCCAAGAAGTTATTGGATGTCTATGTAATGTCCCCAAAGTTCAGAAAATAGCATGTCTCTGTCTCTATCTCTCTCTCTCTCTCTATGTATGTGTGTGCATTTATGTGTGTGTGTGTGTGTGTGTGTGTGTGTGTGTGTGTGTGTGTGTGTGTGTGTGTGTGTGTGTGTGTGACTGTCATAATGGGATGGTTGTTATTTCTAGTGACATTATAATGGATGATACTGACTGTCAGAATCAAGGCTAAGGCAGAATAAGTTGGCATAGACTGTGACCTTTTTCATCACTGAATACTGATGGCCATGACAGCTCTGCAGTGCAATACAAGGCCACAGACAGAGAGAAGAAAAGAGATGCCACTACTGAAAGCACAGTACAACCACCAGGGCTGAATTAGCACTGACAGTGTTCTTGTCCAGCTGGTTCTACAGTATATGTTTTGTTTATTGCCTATATGCAGATTACATCAACTACTGTATGTCTTTATCCATCTGCTTGCAATTGTATTTCTTTATGATAAACTCAGTTCTACTGGATCAACATGTTTGCCCAAGTTTGCCACTAATTTAGTTCAGAATCTGAATTTAATCTGGACATTTAACTCTATTGAGTATTGCCATTTTAATTTGTCAAGGTTACCCTAGTTTATACATTGCACTTAGCGCTGTGTGGTGGTAAGCAATTTGGGTCAAGTACAGTTATTTTCCTCTCTGTCTGACATTGAAGAGGTGAAAGCAGAATGAAAGCAGAGGTGAAGGAAGATGGAGGTGCCTCAGCGTCTGGCTTTGGGGTTGGCACCAGTGCTTGGCACAGACTCAGGCCTGTGTGTGATGGGACTAAGCGGCAAGCAGTGGAGGATTGTCAGAAAGCTTCAGGCTTTGCAGATGGTGGCTGAGACTGATACATATGGAGGTCAGCCAACACAGGGGGCCAGAGGGACATGCACTGACAGTCATCATTGATTCTGGATGATAGGGACAGACAAGACAGGCAAGGACCGAAGAAAGTGGAGGGAAAACGAGAAGGAAGTAAACGGGAGGAAAGTCTACAAGGCCTAGAATTCTTGCAAAATTGATGTTTTGGTGCAATATAGGCCAATTTTTAAATGACTCTTATTTCTCCATAACAACTATTAATGTTATTCTCCATATAACATATTCTCTATAAAGAACTGACATGAAGTGTATCATGATCATTTAAATTACTTTATAAAAAAATGAGTAACTGATTATTTTCTTATAACGTGGCAGGAACTACAGCATAATTACAATGGTAGGGGTTCAGAGGGCTAAGACGCTGGCACTATGACCAGAGGATGGCGAGTTTGAATCCGGTCATGCTGTTCACCATTGACAAACAGGACTCGAGAAAGCAAAAAATTGGCTGTGATCTCTCACTATCACTTTCACAATACAATGTCTGCTAGCTCAGTCATCAATTGATTGGTGCATCGGAGATGAAGCTGGGGATCCTGCACTTTCCTCTGAGCACATTAGCTCCACAGTGATGGTGTATCAGCAATAGTTGGAAAAGAGGTGGTGGCTGCATCACACACATTGGAGGAGGCATATGCTTGTCTTCACCGTCCTAGAGTCAGGGACATTGTAAAGTGATGTTGATTTTTTTTTTTCTGCCAGGAGTGGTATAATGTCACCCAATGTGAAAGACTGGTGAGAGCATGAATGCTTATTCTGACTTCTTCCACAAATACTGCTCTCTGAACTTAAGTTGTAGTTAACAATAGGGCTGCAAATCTTTGGGAATCGAGCAAATCAATCCAGAATTGATTCTTGGGGTCACAAATCGATTTTTTTTTTATTCTTTATGAAACGAAATACGTTACTTTACCGTTGCAATCTCTGCAAATCACATGAGTCATGTCAAGCCCTTTCTTACCCGGCCGGGTTGATGGTAAAATCCAAAGTGTTTCCAAATGGTTGCTTTCAAAGACCGCGGCTTGGCTTGCATGCCTGTACATAGCCGACGCTGCTTCCTTGTTTTGCCTAGCACTACGGTGGCTGAGAAGGCACATCCGCACCCACAAAAAGAATCGATATTTTTGAAAACAAGAATCGATTTTGAATCGTTCAATGTTAGATACGCGATTCGAGCTCAAAGCAATTTTTTCCTGCACCCCTAGTTAACAACTTAAATTGTGTTTAAAAAAATTAATAGGAACTTATTTTCTTTGCATTATCTGTGTTCTGAAAGCAATGCATCTTTTTGTCATTGTAAGTTTTCAATTTTCAGTTGTTATTTTCTGTATGCTGTAATAAACGCTCAAAATTTTACTATTTTTGTAGTTTGGTCAACACTGTCGGTAGTTTATAGAATAAAACAATTTGATTAATTTTACTCAAAAAAAGAAACGTGAACATTAAAACAATAGAAACTGATAATCTGCTGTGGTGTATAATTACTGCCTTACTAAAGAAGCACCAAAGAACCCCTTTAGACAATTTGTGTACTAGACCATAGGAAATTGTGAATGGTGTGGATGTCAATAGGTACAAAAAGGAGCAGGATAGCATTAGATCTGACAAAGAGCAAGAAGCAGGTTAAACTGGCAAGCCGTCTGTATGAGGGCAATCACTGTGAAGATGGCAGTGAAGCCATCAGGAGTCTGGTGGCCAGCTTTCAACATACCTTATTAGCAGGACAGTACCAAGCTGATCATCATGTCTTTCAAAAAGCTTCAGGCCACACAACCTCTGCTTGAACCCACATCACATGCATCATGACAAGGTAAAAGCCCGGCCAGCCTTGTCACATGCAGCCAGGATTCAGCCAGAGCCTCTGTATCAGCGCTTTCAGATGAGGGAGGTTTGAGCAGCATGGCCCAGATACTCTCTAATAGCATCATTTCACAGAACATTGCTATCATTATTTGCTATTCTTCCAATGGAGGCAATCACGAGGCCAAGATGACAAAAACTGTGACGTAATTTCGGAAAATTGCAACTGGGCTGGAGTTTATCTGATATCAAGCTGGCCAAAGATGTGTTCTTTTGTCCGCTATCTAAGGCAGAGTATTGTATTGTAAGCACATACAGACAATTTTCTGCATTATGACATGTGCTTTTCACGTGTTTAATAATAGCTTATGAAAGTAGGGGTTGTTTCTTGCCATTTTCTTTAAGGTCACTAAGTAAATAGCTACCCAATCCAATAACTGGCTGAGCTGCTACATGTCAATTTTCTTTTAGGGTTCATTTAAAACTGCATCCTATATAGACTGGTGTGTAATGCTGCATGTTGTCTGATTATGAATCAGTGTTTTCATCAACTAAACTATTCACTTTCCAGGGCACATGGTTACATTTAAATTAAACTGAGCTTGACTGTGACACTAAATGCTTGCAACTAGTGGATGAAATGGTTTTGTAGAAGAGGTGATTGATGTGAATGAATTGGTTAACTTGTATGTAGCACACAAACTATTTCATGGCTTCATAAAAGTATTGGCTGAGAAACACTTCTTCAGGAGCTAATACGCCCTCCACCACATATTGCTGCGAGTCTGTGAGAATGTTTAGTAGAGAGATGCAGGTGAATGCTTCTCTGATGGGTTTCCTATATAGGGGCTCCATGTATACTGTGAAATATGACTTTTAAAAAAAGCCTGCTGAGCAAAACCGAGGAAAGAGTCCAATCTAGCGTGGAAGAAGACAGTGCATCCTCCCTCCTGTGTTCCGACTACTGTAATTTCTCACAGTTCTTCTCTCCAGTGTGCATCACTAACCTTGAAAAATGAAGCAGCCCTTGTCAGCTTTTCTGCCCTGTCAAAATGGGGGGGTGGTGATGGGAGTGTGTGCCATTATGATGTCATTAACATGCGTCTGCTGTAGCTGTTTTCCCCAGGCCGGGTTTCATCACTGCATTGCTGGGTGGCTAAAGTCACTGCAACCTGCTCTCCTCTGTGACTTCATCAAACCAGGTCAGAGAGCGCACAAAGCCCCCCTCTCCACATGCCGGCTCCCCGGCGATACGGGTAATGGGAAAATAATAAAGAGAATAGAATCAGTGGCCTCTCCTGCAGCATCTGTTATTGGTTTCTGTGTGCGGGGATGAAATTGGGAAAGTTATAAATATGGAGGGATTGCAGTGCTAGTAGCAGGACACCAGTGGGGTTCAGGGAGGGGGGTAGCAAAGAAGTCCTTCAAAACAGAAAACAAGAAAAAAATCATCTGCAATTTCAGGCACTGAATCCCACCGCTGGTATCTTTGTGGGCGGAGCGTTGGTGTTTACAATTGCATTACAGAAGGTATTATGGTACTGATTCCGCAACCACGGAGCCTTAAGTGCTGATTATTAACCTTGATTTGTACCTGCACAGCAGTCCCTAAGCCTTCCATTTCCACCAAGTATACTCCAAAGAGTGCTTCATTGAAAAAACAGGCCAGAGGGATCCATGTGTTTGTATGAGGTATATTTGCTTTTGTGGCACATCAATATGAGAATAATTTACATTCCCTAAATTTAGCATTTTTCAATTTTTCACAAAGCCAATAACACACTGAAGTATAAAAGCATTGTCCATGTGTACAAGAAAAATGTTTATTATGTTCATACATCTGGTAAGAATATCCGAAATGTAAACAATGCATTCTGTTTTGATGCCATTGAATAATGACTATACAAAATGAGAGCTGCAGATTTGTGTGTTTTCTGTGTAAGACTAGAATCAGAGTAGCATGGCACACAGATGTCAAGAGAAATGATCGTTTACTGCCTAACGTTTCTTGTTTATATGATAAGTTGAGTTGCATTAGCATTCTATAAAGATGCTCCCCCCCAGCTTTCCTGATTGCATGGGTCTGTCGGGGGGGGAAACACTTTCCATACAGAATCATTTTGGATGCAATTTACAAGATTACACCACTGCCGCAGTGTCAGGAAACTCAGCTGAGAGTGGAATGACTCATTTAATGCATTTTGAAGCATGAAAAGCAGAGAAACCCATTCTCCACACTGGATACTTACAGCTGATTCTGTGGGACGCAGCATGCCCGACAGGTTTATGTTGCACAGTTGAGGTAAAATACTTTAACAGTTTATGTTCACTTCTCTTGCAGAAGTGGAATATGTGGAATTGTTTTATAGTCACATCTGGTTCTATATAATAAAGTTCATATAAGTTTGGGAAGAGGACTGTGCCTGAAGCTTATTCTCCTTCAAATCCAAAGCATAATACATTCTCATCTCTAACTTTTGTTTCCCTTGATAAGCACGTCTCACTCCATCAACACCTCATCACCTCCATGTGCATCAGTCCCCTCTCTCAGACCAACCTCAGTTCATTAAGGACAAGGTCCAGCTTTTGAGCTTAAAGCAGAAGCCACCCAGAACTTGAGTTTAAAGTCTCAGAGTTATCTGTTCCTAATTACAATCATACAGTTTACATATCATGCTACAATCATATGCTGAAGGCATGGTCTGAAAAACCAAACAAACCATATAGGCACGCGGGTGGCACAGTGGCTTAGTGGTTAGCACGTTTGCCTCTCAGCGCTGAGGTCTTGGGTTTGAGTCCCCATCTGAGCAGAGTTTCCATGTTCTCCCCGTGTCTGCGTGGGTTTCCTCCGGGGACTCCGGTTTCCTCCCACAGTCCAAAAACATGGAGATCAGGTGAATTGGATACTCTAAAAATTACCCTGGTGTGTGTATGAATGTGTGTATGTATGTTTGCCCAGATATGATTGGCACTCTGTCCTGGGTGATCCCCCTAGTGCTCGATGCAGTCCTCCAGGTGGACAGTCGCTTCCGGTTGAGAGTACGCTGTGCACGACTGGCTGCCGCTTCTCACCAGAGTGTGTGTATATGGAGTGTGTGTATATGTAGTGTCAATTGTAAAGTGTCCTTGGGTGTCTAGAAAGGCGCTATATAAGTGTAATGTGTATGTATCTATACAGTGTCATGAACAAATCCTGACTATTCAATATAAACAATGGTGCTTTGGTAGAAACAGTTATACAGCCTATACAGTGATTCTACATTTCCAAGCCATTAATCAGAGGTGGTAAGTAACCAAGTGCAAGTGCCTTGTTACTGTACTCAACCCTCTGGAGATGTAGTCTGACATGCCATGACTTTTTCTTTTTTTTTTTTAAATTACACCAATCTAAAATGACCCCCCCCAAAAAAAATGTTACACAAGCTTTTGTTTAGCACAAATTAACAACAGTCTCAAAGCAGTAACAGTGCTAAAAATCTATATTTGGATTAAATATGCTCTAAATTTAAAACTTTACTTTTTAAAACTAAACTTTAGTACAACCTAAAGAATGATTTCAAGTGAAAATGCTTGTTCCTTTAAAAAAAAAAAAAGAAAAAAAATTACTTTAAGTACAAATATGGAAATTTCTGTCTTGAGTTAAAAAATTACTGAACACTGCCATAAAATCTGTTATGCAGGAATGTAGCCTCAAAAAGGCTTGAGGTGGTTCTCATTTGAGAAAACAAGCTTTAAATGTAAGTCTTAAAAATATCTCTTCTATAAGGAAACAAAATTAAGGACTAAATTAAATAAATTAAAGTGGGTTTTTTTTTTGTGTATGCCATCATTTAAATATATATATTTTAACAGTGCAATAGCAAAAATGTGAACGGTTTAATATCGTGTAAACTTGAGCTTTACTTGACGTAAAATGAGCTTTTTCCTCATAATTTCCATATACTTTCATTGAATTGTAAATAGTAATGACTGAATCTCATCATGCTGTGTTATGTTTCAGTGTTAACAAATACTTCAAATCATTTTGATCATTGGATTAAATGAAAGACCTTACTGAACACTTTTAAAAGCACTTTGATAACTTTGTTTAAAAATCCTTTAGCTGTATAACAGAGAGATTAATTGAATCTAGTGCCAGCACAGTTGCCAGCAGTAGTATTCTGAAATGCTGTCTCTTCACTGAGCAGATTGAAACAGTCAACAGTAGTTGTGTATGGAGAAAAGAAGGTTGGGGCTTGAAGGCTCAGATTGAAGAGACGCCTACGCAGTGAACCATGTGAACCTGATCTGCACTTTTTTTGTCTTTTTGTCTGTATTTTCTGCTGGGTCAGACTTTCTTTCACCTTCCATCATTCTGGCCAAAGCCTCTGTTCTCAGCACACGGTCCAGTCTCTCCAGGGCCATGTACAGACAAGCTGACAGCATCTGATCAAACACAGCGGTTGCGCATTCCTTTGAGACTTTGCAGCTGAGTGAATACTAAAACCACTAGAAATCAGACAGCACCTGTGTCAGTGAGAGTGCCATTAAACATAAATGAGGAATGCTGACAGCATGGCTGATCTTACAGGTCCTGGACCAAGAGATCAACAAGGCTACACCTTCTCTCATCTTTCCCAATGAAAGATACAAACGTAGCAGAATATTTTCCTTTCTCCCATTGCCTGGGTTTAATTTTAACTTCAGAGACACAAACCATTCAATTACTACCCTCATCAGTCCTGTTAGCCTCTTAAAAACATCACCTTCTTATGAATGTGTCATGCTCTTCAAACAAAGGTTGAACCTGAAAGCTCTTTATGTCATCCAGAAGAACTTTGGATTCACTAAAATGCCCTCAAGGTAAAAGTAAATCTTTAACACAGATGACATTTACAATTAAAAGCTACAGTCCTTTTTCTCAGTCCTGAACATTATATTGAAATAATTTAAAAAAAGATTTGAGTAAATCTTAAAGTGCTCATTGCAAGTGATTATACATTTGAGGCAAAAACAGACAGTCAACAATTTTTTCACAATCCAGCGAATGCTTCCCAGAATGTGTCAGAAAAAGCTCACAGTGTTCATCCTTCTAAAGCCACACAAGAAGCTTTCCTGGGATTAAAAAGTTTTGTTGCCTCTCTTCCCTCCCCCCTGCCAGTACAGTTGGCACAACTCAGCAGCATGTCTTACAAATTGGCAGCATTGCTGTCTGTCTGCATCAGGCAGAATAGCCTGAAGGTATGGCTCAGTGAACAGGTTTAATCTAAACACTGAAGGAACCAAAGAGCTGCAAGCAGAGAGAACCATGTTTAAATAGAGTAGATATATCTGGGAGTACACTCAAGACTCAGCATTATAGATTTATATTCTCTCTCACTCTTTCTCTCTCACTCTGTTTCATTAGTTCAGATTATTCAGCAAATTTTGGGGAGGATATACAAAGCCCATTTCCAGAAATTTCCATTTTTTCTCTTGGTGTTTTAAGTAATGTCATGTAGTGGAATTATTTTAATCCACTAAAAGATCATTGTTTCAAGAATTATTCCTTGAAATAAGCAGAACTAGAATAGTCTGCAATATTTGCAGATCACTCTCAGAATAACAATAGACTCTATAGTATATACTTGGCATACGTAAACTATACATTTTACTTGCCAGCATATTTTTTTTCTTCTTGTGGAATATTACAATAGAAAATAATTATATATAATAATAATAAAAATGTGTTTGTCCTATACATGTAAGTTACTATAGTTCATCGTTTTAACTCATCCTATATCTACAGCAATTAAAGTCAACAGACATGTGTCAAAGTGCTTATGTGACTGCACTTATTAAAGGCAGCATATGTAACTGAAATATGCACTATTGCTTAATCAGTAGCATCCCCAACTGCATCATAGCAACAAATTGAAAAGAACTTCCTAACCTGAGGTCAGGGACTGGGGATAGTCATAGTTTTTCTTTTTTTACTGGGATTTAAAATTTTCTTTTACACAGTAGCCCAAAGTAGATATTCTAGCTTTTTTGCTTCACTTGTTCAAAAGAGCAGAGAATAAATATTAATGTTGTGCATTAAAATGTAGATGCTTTTAACATTGTTGAGATCACTCAATCTCACATCAAACATCTCAACATATCTTGTTCCATCCCCACTGATTCACTCATCTCCAGGAAATATTACATTGCTTTTAAGGTGAATATTAAAATCCATAGAATAAAAATGAGTTTGTCCTATGCATGTAAGTTACTGTAGTTCACCATTTTAACTTATTCTATATCTACAGCCATTAAAAACAACAGACTTGTGTTGAAGTGCTTGACTGCACTTATTAAAGGCAGCATCTTACTCAGTCAAAGATTTCTAGTTTGACTGGCAATCCCAAATATGGGACTAAAATATCCCCAACTGCATCATAGCAACAAATTGAAAAGAACTTTATAAACTGAGGTCAGGGACTGCGGGAAGTCATAGTTTTCCTTTTTTATGGGATTTAAAAATTACTTTTTCTTGGATGTTGTTAGTTGTCTTATTTTACTGTGTCTGGAAAACAGGAAGCTTTTCTTACACAGTAGTCCAAAGTAGACATCAGCTTGTTTGAATCGCTTGTTCAAAGGAGAAGGGAATAAATATTCATCTGTCTTGCATTAAAGGTAGATGTTTAAAACTTTGTTGATATCATTCAATCTCACATCAAACATCTCTTGTTCCATTTGCACTGATGCACTCATCTCCAGGAAATATCAGACTGCTTTTCAGGTGAACTAGATGAAAGATGCAACAACACATTTCCCAAAGACAGATCACATCTGTTATGTAATGGAAAACAAGTGCCTTTTCAAGAACCAGTGAGGTACCAATTATTTGAAAGGTCTGCGAGTCAGTCTAGAGGGACTGCACTATGAAATTGTGGGGAATATTTATTCTAGATGTGGCAGACTCCCCAGGCAGTCAAATTATCTCCAGTACACACCAGTTCTAGCTAAGGCCTGGTTATATCCTTGGGGCATATAGGGTCATTTTCAAGAAGTGTGAAGTATTATAAACATCTGTAAGTAGGCCAAGTTATGGATTATAAGAGCATGCAGGTGCAGTTTAAAAGTAGTCAAGAAACCTAAAATTACCAACAAACTTTCATGGAAGACATTTCCTGACTGGTAAATCCTGACTACTATGAACTATACTTTCAAAACTATGATTCCCACTACATTAGACAAAGTCATTAGTACTTTATGAAGTGGTTAGCTAAGTTTAGATTGGTAATTAATGCCTTTTGACAAGGAAGCAACTGGTTTATCTCAGTAAACTCAGTAAAGTAACCTCCTCTACTAAAGTGGAAAAAATAAAGTGTTTTGTAATTGACAATGTGTAAAACAAAAGTAATATACAATAAAAGAGATGGGAAGTCTTGTGGACGTTAAGATATACCCAATAGCTTGAACTGAGCAGCTCTCTAAGGTTGAACTGGTCCCAAAGTAGAAAGGTCAGTTTCAACATCTCCACATTCTAAGAGACCTCTCACCTACAGAACACTATACACTTTTTGTGAAAGGGGGAGATGGGGTGGGGGATAGTTTTGTGGGTGACTTGTACTCCATCCTTTTTGGTGACATATGAGGAAATTATACATAATATAGATGAACAGAGAAGAAAATTAAGTGGAAAAGTGATCAGTGAGTGTAGTTCTAAGTTAGATATTAATAAGTAATTGTGCTTTCACAGCTACATTGTTTGGTCCAAACCAAAATAGCAGGTGTGAAAGGGGCCATAAACCACAGTCCAGACCAAAGGAGCAAAATTTGTTCTGACCAAAAGAGGTGGTCTCAGTCTGGATCTACTGAACCATGGTCCGGTACGTGTGCAGTGTGAGACACTTTTCTAGAAGGTTCTGACTTTTGGACCAAATACAGGAAGTTGACACAGCGTTAACAACATTCAACAACAATAACAGAAGTAAAATAAGCAGAACAGCAGTGGAAATGAGCCATGGTAGCACATGGAGGAGGAGACGACATATTTAACATAATTTTACCCAAAACATACCAAAAAAATGCCCCACACAATAGCACAGTCATGGGCCATGTGAAGTCAAGCATTCTACCATTTTATGTTGGTTCCCCTTTAATATGTGAGCCGTTTATAAACTCTACAGATATAATTACAGATATTGTATCTCAGTTAATTAGAATATCATCGAAAAAGTTTATTTCAGTAATTCCCTTCAAAAAGTCAAACTCATATACTCTCATTACACACAGTAATCTATTTCAAGCATTTATTTCTTTTAATGTTGATTATTTTTCTATAGCCAATTCAAAAAAAGATTTTAATACATAAATGTTCTACTGAAAAGTATGTACAGTATATGCACTCAATACTTGATCGGGGCTCCTTTTACATAAATTACTACATCAATGCAGCGTGGCATGGAGCTGATCAGCCTGTCGCACTGCTGAGGTGTTATGGAAGCCCAGGTTGCTTTGATAGCTTCCTTCAGTTCATCTGCTTTGTTGGGTCTGGTGTCTCATCTTCCTCTTGATAAAAGTCCATAGATTCTCTGTGGGGTTTAGGTCAGATGAGTTTGCTGGCCAATCAAGCTGTGATACAGTCACATTTTCTGTCTTGTTGCTCTGTCTGTGTCTTTAAGTCTCCACCATTGTTCTGCCCATCACACCCACCTCATTAGTGTTCTCACCTGTCCCCCAGTCCTCATGTGTTATTCAGCTCTCCTTTATATACCCCTGTCTTTCTCAGTCTCATTGATGGTCATTGTGTTTCTTGCCTATGCTGCTTGGTTGTCAGTCAGTTTAGTGTTTGTGCTCATATCAGTAAAATACATTTAATCTACTCTGAGTGTGTGTCTGCCATCCTTTCTCCCGGCCATTTAGCTTAACAGATACTGTGGTTATTAAACCAGGTGTTGGTACTTTTGGCAGTGTGGGCAGGTGCCAAGTCCTGCTGGAAAATTAAATCTGCATCTCCATAAAGCTTGTCAGCAGAGCAAAGCATAAAGTGCTCTAAAATGTCCTGGTAGGCGGCTGCACTGAATTTGGACTTGAAATAACACAGTGGACCAACACCAGTAGATGACGTGGCTCCAAAAAAAAAAAAATCACTGATTGTGAACTTCACGCTAGACCTCATGCAGTGTGACTGTGTGCCTCTCCACTCTTCCTCCAGACTCTAGACTTTGATTTTCAAATGAAATGCAACATTTACTTTAATCTGAATACAGGATTTTGGACCACTGAGCTACAGTTGTCCTTTTTCTCAAATCTCTGGGTAATGAGTTGCTTGACACAAGGAATGTAACAGTTGTAGGCCATATCCTGGGTATATCAGTGTGGTGGCTCTTGAAGCACTGACTCCCAACAGCAGCCCACTCCTTGTGAATCTGCCCCAAATTCTTGAATCACCTTTTCTTGACAATCCTTTCACAGTTGCGGTTACTCCTGTTTGCTTGTGCACTTTTTTCTACCACACTTTTTCCTTAGCAATGACCATTTTGTGGCTTAACTTCTCTGTGGAGGGTTTCAATGACTGCCTTCTGGACAACTGTCACTTCAGCAGTCTACTGAACCAGACTGAGAGACCATTTAAAGATTTATGAAACCTTTGCAGGTGTTTTATTTTGATTAGTGTTTGACACCATGAGTTTAAAATATTGAACTTTTTCCACAGTATTTTTTTGTTGAGATATTGACTTTCAGGATTTTATTGACTGTAGGCCTTAATCATCAACATTAAAATAAATTAAGGCTTTATGTTATATTTCCAGAATAAGCATGGACAGTATAAGATACATTTGGTGTGTTTTTAGTTTGATGGAGATTCAGTTTAACCATCTCTTTAAATAAAAGTAATTTAACTGCCATTAGAATTGCATACAACACCTACACCACAGGGTTTGATGGCCTCAATCTCGTCTTTTCCCACGCTTAAGGCCAATAAACTTATTTTCAAATGCACAAACCCATCTAATGACACCCCATGTCTAGGCTTAGATGAGCTATTAGGTCTCATCTCTGTATATTCACAACCCTCTGGTCTTACTGGCTTAGTGGGCTTCAGAACAGAGCATCGCTCCCCTGTGTGCAATTACCTTCTGAAAACCAAATGTCTTCCAGCACCTTATTCCCACCTGTTTCACAGCAATTACTGTAACAAGGCCTGGCAGAATGTCAAAGGACAGCAAAAAGGCAAGTGGGTTTTTTTCCCTTACCTTTTCAAGGGAGCATGCAGCTCGTGATTGAAGCTGAAGCAGAAACGTCCAGGGGCATAGTTACAGCTGGCCATGGCAAAGTGTTACAATATTAAAGAGTCGAATATATTTATTACATTTATTTTAACATGCGTTCATGAATTTTTTATATTCCTTTTGAAATTGCATGTACACATCTTAATTTGTTGTATTTGTCGACTGAATACTACATTGTGAGACTTTTGGAAAATGTTTTTAAATATGTAATAATATATATATATATATTTTATGTAATTCAAGCAAGTTCAGTTTTGTGAAGAGAATGAATTTTTATTTCATTTTATTCATTCACACAGTAATTTCTTTTTTTGCATATATCCTTGGTGCACACTGAAAAAAAATCAACATTAACTTCAGCAATGCATCTTTACCTGCAAAACAGATCTGCAATCACACTTTTCTTTGGCAAACTTATACAAGGACAAATAAACGAAGCTCACTGGGGAAACTGAAAATTGATGTTATGGAGAGTAACTGTAAAGGAACTGAAAGGAAGCAAGTAAAATGTTCTTTGTAGGAAATAAAGTTGGCTGGATTTTACCTGTGAAACAGCCATAAAGCATCTTGCATGTACAAGAATATGACTTTTAGGTTGGTATATAAGGCCTCAGGACATTTATTGTTAGTTACAGTTTACTACAATAAACCACTATAAACATCAAGTCAGTTTCTTTACCTGAAGCAGTTTACAAACAGCTTTCAATGTTGAACATTTTCTGGTCATAAATTACAGGCAATATTAACAAAGTTAAAGCTATACATAAGTGTTGAAAATTTAGTCAATACTTCAAGTATAAAATGCACATTGTCCATCTGAATGAATGGCACCTTTGGTAGAGCAAAAAGTCAATTATAACTTTGTTGATTATAACCTTGGTCTTTAGTCATTTTTTATAAGATAAGTTCCATAATGTCATAAGATTCTGAAAAGATTACCAGAACCTTCAGATAAAAAACAGCCCAACAACATCACAGCTCAAACATCATAATTCTTAGTACATTTAAGTTGTTGTTTGACGTTGGGTGCTAACAGATTCTGGTGTTAATTGGCAAAATGCTCTAAAACATTTTCTGATCCTGATCAAAGTTCTACAGATATTTACTGAACTGCAGGTGCTTGTGTGGGTTATCTGTTAAGCCTGCCAAACAATATGTTGGCATGAAGATGGTTCTGGAGGCTTGATAACTACAGAATACATTAAATGTCTGTGCATGTGATTGGATAATTTTTTCTCACTGTGCACTTGGCAAAATACAGTTATCAACAGATACAGTTGTGATACTGCCCTAATAACGAAAACAATGTATATTTATGAGTATAATGTTAGTCATTATACAGATAGATTGGTGAACTGTCCTGGGTTTAGATAATATAGTATAATATGCTGCCACGCGCAAGGGGAAGTCACTCACCATGACCCTGACCAGCATTAAGCAGAAGATAATGGATGGATGGATTATCCATTACTGGATTTAACCACCAAACTGTCAAAATAAATCTTTATATGTTTTTTTAGTCTATATGGTTTTACTCATCCAAGAATTGAATCAGTATCAGGTATCAACTGATATACAGAGCTTATGTATTGGTATCAGACCTGAAAAAGTTGAATTGACGCATTCCTATCGTAAATGAGGGAATGACACTGACAGACCAGTAGTGCTGTATCTGGCATGACTGTGCACTCTTCCAGATGAATTGTCCTTTGGTGTGTAAAGTCTACAGGCGTGTTATTCTCCTCATCATTAACATCCATATCCATACCTTTAACTCCACATCCACATCCATATCCATACCTTTAACTCATTATTAAAGCTAGTTAGCAACATAGAACATCAGTTAACTTATTTGTTTTATGTTTGTATTGCTATTTTGGGGTGGGGTCTATACTGGGGTTCACGTAGAATGAAAAATCAATACCCATCATTATGAAAAGTTTAAAAAGGTATCTAGCTAAAGCTAGAGGCACTACAAGCCTTACTTAGACCCTGTCAGTATGCCTCTGAATTAATGTCAGAAAGAGAGAGAGGCAGCAGGAGGGGGGGTAAACTGTTTATTCAAGGGTGCATTGTGGTGTCAACCACAATAAAACCACAACTAGCAGTTGAACATTATTCCTGAACCCTATCTCTTAAGCATAGAGCAGATCTCACTATAGCACAAAACATCAGTAAAAGGATCTTTCTTGTTATGGTCACCATGATGATGTGTGTGTGGGGTCACAATGGCACAGCTGTTTTCTTCCATTGATTGCTAATTATTACATTTTTTTACATTTGTAATTGTGCCCACTCTTTAGCATACAGCTAAGATTGCTAGCTAGCTAGTTGTCTTTGTGAAGAATGGGTGCATACATAAAAAGCAAACAGTTATGTTGCTTATGTTGTGTTGGTTTTGTTGTATTCTCAGCTTTCCTTCACCAGCCTCACAATATTATTCAACGTTTTTCTCTTTTGTGCTCTCCCACCTACACAAATTTAGGTAGTTGAAAAAAAACACCTTTTTTTAACATTCCATTCCCCTCTGCAGGACTCTTACAGTTTTCATTTATGAGCCTGCATATGATAGGCATCAAGTTGCAGACCCGATAAAAATGTGGTTTCTGTTACCTTTCATAATGTAATTATACACAGTAGGAGATGTCAAATAGCCCTCTACCAAACCATTATGGTTTCTCACTCATTTCACTCAAAATAACCTCTAAGAACTCAATACAGTGCAAGCTCCTCACAGAGGTTGTCAGGTAGGCACCTAAGGTTGGTGTTTCACTGAAATAAGCCCTCTGGACAGCTCAACAGGTAGGTGTGGCATTCTGTTAATGCAGGCTCAGTGCCACTGATTGCATCTGAATTATTCATTTTATTCCTGACAAAAAGTCATCACATGACAATCTACTTTTCTGCCCAATGCTCACTCTATCTAAACCTCAGTGTTAACCTAATGTTTCCATGTTATCAGTGGATAAAACCTAACCTCCTGGATTCTTTGTACTCTTTGACTGTGTGATCCAGTAAAAAAAACTTAAAAGACAAACACAAAACACAAATAATAACCCAACTATACAGGAATATAAAAATGAACTTAGTTTACTTAGTGTACTTTCTGGCAGATGTAGCTTTATGTTAATACTTTTACAAATTTGACACAATAAATCTCAAAATGAATCAAGCTTCACAGTATAAAGAGTAGTGCTTTTCAAATTTGAATGAATTAGTTCAAAGTTTAGGAATTCAACGCCAATATTTATACCCTGTAATATGAATTTTATACAATTTTAGCAATTTTTTTATTCCATATTTTAACTTATTTTACTATATATTTTTTTATTTTTAACATTCATTTATCTTCTGACTGTTGCATTAACCTGAAGTGTAACTTTTTAAGGTTTTTACTTTTAAGTTTTGACTGAAAGGTTTTCTTTTTAATGTTGACTTTTTAATGTGTAGGACCTCTTTTATACACTCACAATCTAGAAATGAAAATACTAAATTGATGCAGGCTTCCTTTGCTGTTCAGGAACGTTAGTGGCCGCTTCAGTCTTAAGAGCCATATAAGCTAAAGGCACGTGTGTGAAAGCTCTCTCTCTTAGAACGGAGAGAACCAGCGAGAGTGTTGAGCTGTACCACCAAGATCACTGGATCTAGCTTTTATTTTACTGTTTTAGTTCTGAAAGTAACATCTCTAAAAAGGTTGGGATGCTTTATTTTGTTCATTTGTGAATTAATAAACAAGTGAATATTATGGATATCAAACGAATGTCCAATATTAAACTACCTTTACGCAGCTGACGTGCTCATCCAAGTCAAATCAACATGCGCCATTTGATTAATTTATTTAGAATACTGATTCAGAGCATGCGCAATTTGATTCAGATGCTCTGAATAAGTGAATCAAATTGCACGTCATAGTACTAGCTATAGTATCAAGAGCATCGAGTATTACAGAATTGAATCATTTGAAGAGTAATGTATCAAAAAAGCATCAAACTATCAATACCTCGTGCATCTCAACAACAGCGGACTACAAAGCTATGCTGAGCCAAAAGGAACAAGTAACGGTAAGCTTCCTAGAAATGTGGTGGAGTCGAAAGTACAATATTTGTTTTTGAAATGTAGTGGAGTGAAAGTCATAAGTTCACCAAAAAATAAATACTAGTAATAATAATAAAGTTAGCAGCAGGTGGCTTGGATACATTTTTCAAGGTTCAGAAAGTTAGCACTTCAGAAAGTTTCCTAAACCAGGTTGAAGAGACATGTTAAATGTTTAAATTGACCACATGTTGGATCTACATCAGCATTTTAAAAAGAAAACTCAAAACATACTTCACTACTAAATAAAACTCCAATCCTATGTAGCCAACACATTATTACACATAATGGCATAAATAGAAATACCTTCTGACACAAAGTTTTTTAGGAGTATGCTTTGTTGGAAGGAGCTGCAACTTGTTTACTTTCAGAGTGACAGGGTGTAAAAGTTAAAAAGGTTATATGGTGCAAAGTAAAGAGTTTGCAAATTAAACACTAATAGGCTTTAAAGTGAAAATTAAGTGAAATGGAAACATTAACCACTGTGCTTGGACACAGAAGAACGAGGGATCAAGTTTTTAACCCATCTGTGCAGTTAAAGACATGCATACTAATGAACACACATACTTGTGTGGGGCAGTGAGCACACACTTGCCTGGAACAGTGGTCAGCATTATCCACAGTGCCAGGGGAGCAGTTAAGTGATAGGTGCCTTACTCAAGGGATTTCAGTCATGTCCTGTTGGCTCAGGGGATTGTACTGGCTGTTACCCTTACCTGATTTCAGATCTTGACTATGGCTGTAATGCTTATTTGGAGACTTTTCTTCTGCTAGCTCCAGGGCCAGTTTTACATGTCCCACCCACTCTGGGGTAATACCCACAGTTTTGTCACAGTTACATAACAAAGATTAGTTAGACCATGCTGTGAACTTTTGAGGCATTGAAACCATTGGAGTCTGAATGTATTTCAGACGATGTAGTCTGAATGTAGTCTGATTTAGTCTGACATGCCTGGGAGTTTTTACAAATTAAACTAATCTAAAATTATTTTTGTCCACAGTGTTACACAAGCTTTTGTTCAACACAAACTCAACAACAACAGTGTCAAAACAGTAAAAGTGTCATAAATCTATATTTTGATTTGATTTGCTCTAAACTTAGACTTTCCAAAACTGAACTGAGCTGAATAAACAGATGTGTTGGTTACACACATAGTTTTTAGAAATTGTATGTGGTTTTATTTCTAAAGCTTAACAAATTTCAGTTGACGTGTTTCACTTATTCAGTGGTTCCTATGTTGAATATTTATGAGATTGGTGTGAAAACTCAGGTGAGTGTTGGAACAAGGACTTTTGCTTTTGAAATAGTTTTGTAAGTGTTCCATGCCACAGGTTTAGTTTTGGATTCATGAATAAAGACCACCAACTTGCGTTGGCATCCAGCTCTCCACCTTTATGACAGAAGCAGAACTCTGACAAGTTGGTCTCCAGAGTGTTTGGAATACCTCAGAGCTAAGTGTGTGAATTCCCACCATTCCAGAGTGCGTTACATTATAAAGCATGCTTTTGGGGTTGATAAAGACCAGGTTTAGGACCATTTTCCTGCAAGGACTGGATGTTTTGTACATCACATAAGTAATCATTCAACAGGATTTTTTTTATATTGAAAAGAAGTAAATCAAACAGGATGAATAATTTTATCTGCCCTGGAGGAAGTACCCCCCTGAAGTAGTAGTTAGGATGGACCATCATTTATTCTTGCTTCTTTTCGAAAACATCTTAATGAAATGGCAGCCATTGATTTAATCAGCACTGCAAACCCTGTAAATAGATGGTATGGTGGATAGAGAAAACATGCATATGCAAATGTTTTTGTAGCAAATGCTGTGATGTAATTTAAATAAAGAATGTAGTTCACACACTTTATTTGAATTAATTTCAATTTATTTTGAAATAAATCTTTCAAGTAAAGAGAAAATCCTGTCCATTGTTTCCCTACCCTGTTGTCCTCTCCTCTGGTTCTCTCTGCAACCTCATATCTTCTTTTATTAGCTCTAGAAATGTATCCCCTCTCTCTTTCTTTTCTTCTGACACCTTTCTTCCTCCAGGTCATTTATTGCAGCACTTGGCATTGCTGTGTACTCAAGGATGGGATGCTGAAATGCCTTCATCCCAACATCTCATCTATGAGGACAAACCATGACCAAGTTGCAGCAGTGGGTTTCCCACTAATGTCCTCTCCTGACACTGGACACTTAAAATCCTAAGGTAGAGGAAATCAATTATGACAATCAACAACAGCAATGCAACACATTTTAACATAAGTGTTTTTTTATTGACATGCATGATTATAACAAATAATCATTTCAATTTAAAAATAATTTTTTTTATTCAATTTTTTTGGCCTGCAAAGGGGTTACCTTCCCCAGCAGGCCCATTTTCTCCAGAATTGTCCTAATCACAAAGAAAAACAAGAGAAGAGAGAATCACATATCGATCCTATTAAGACATAGGGAGATTAGAAAAGGTAAAACAGTAGGACAGGCACATAATCACCTAGACATTGTTTATGTGGTTGCTATATTTTGGATTAAAAACGAAATAAAAAGTCACATTTTGCTTTTCTCAACTACATAAAAAGCACTACAACAGTAAAAGGGCAATGTTCCATCTACTGGTTGTCTTATTAATGTTTCTGACTGCTAACAGTGTTTACTGATGTACTATCTCTTAAACCTTTAACATTTGTAGCCACTGCAGTTTGTCAAACTGAAAGCTCATTGTCTCTTTACTCAGTTTGTAATTTTGTAACACTGCAGAACTGTAGACACTTACTGCTTTATACTGTTTGTGATATAGTAACATTATAGAGTCTTATCAAAATTTGTTTCAAAGCTATGCCTAAAACTAAATTCTCTGCTTACCTTCCAGGCACACTTGCTGAATTTGTGGTGCCAGTGAGATAATCATTTTCTCCCCGGAGTTTAATAAACCACCTCCTGCTCCTTACTTCCTAAAACAAAGCAAAATATTAGCGTGCTTCCACATCGTGTTTGGTCTAGACCTTCAGACTTTTCAGTTTGGTAAAAGATACCTTGGACAACAGTTCAGAAAAAGAACCAGAATTTTGTCCAAGCAAAAGAGGTGGTCTCAATCCAGATCAATGTAACCACCGTTCATTTGTTTGCAGTGTGAAAACACTTTTTTGAATGGTTCAGACAATCAAACCAGTTACAGGAACCTGGCTATTACATGCTATCATAACTCACTATTAATTAATACTATTTAACAATATTTAAACAATAGAAGAAGAAAAAACTAGAAAACAACAAAACAGCACAGAAGACCAAATGTTTAATTGCAATTTGGTTTAATGAACATGTGAAAAATCAGCTTGAAAAACACACAAAAATGGCAAAATATAAATCTTATTTTCTGAGAGAATGAGAGAGAGGATATAACATTACAGCAGAGCAATGGCAACTGAAGGTAAAGAAACTGCAGCAGCAGTATAAAAATGTGCAGTTTTTTATTAGCAATAAAATGTTGTGTTCATTTTGTCAGGGAAAGGCTTCCTATAGAACTGACAACACACTGTCAGACGCATGCCCTTCTATAGACTAATCAAAGTGACATACTGAGACCTACCCCATGTAGGTGATGATGACAGAATGTAGGTGTGTCATGTAATGCTTGTCAGTACGCTACCTGGACCAAATATATACTACAATGTACAAAAGAAAAACCCTGATCTGGATCTTGATCTGGACTTTCAGGTGTGAAAATTCCTTTAAAGTATATTCTGCTGCGGACCACATACAACAGTAGTTTAAGTAGCAAAATAAGCAAGTACAGCTTAGTCATGTAATCAGTCCAATATTTGCATTGGACTTTAACTGGATATTCAACTGTTTGAGAACCACAACCTAATTAAATTTGATCACATTGGTTGACTTTTCAATTTGTGCATTATTAGCTACTGAACACAATGAATCTTGGGATAGGGTTGGTTCACAAAGGATCCACCTGTGATATCCTTCATTGGCATATTATGGTGCTGGACAGCCTTTTCACACCACTGTGATGTAATCAGCATTCAAATGCTGCCTCCAAAAGATGCAGCCGCTGAATTGGGACATATTCTACTAATGAGAATAAAGACTCAAATATAGAATAAAGACTGAGTGAAGTCAAATGCATTGGGCTGTAGTGGCAGAAAGATCAAATTTAAACTGATCTTTGGTGTTTTGAATGGCTAGTTTGTGAGCTAATGCTAATATTACAACCACTGTTACCACTTACTTAGCATAACAGTTAGTTTAGTTTAACATTTAACAATTGTGGTTGTTAGACTGATGGTTAAGCATATTTTGTTTATGCAACTGTTTAGCATTTTTTTGTTAGTTGCTATCCTGTTTTCTTGGTTGCTACAACCAACTGTTATTCACATCTCCTAACAAGCATTTCTCAAAGTTGCTGATAGGGTGGAGGTTAGCAGGCACAGAAGCTTTACTCTTTTATAATGACTCTTTAAAACGTTCGGCTATATAACTAATATGTTAGCAATACAAATATCAAATGTTTAAATTAATGCTAGCAAAGTAACATTGTCTAGCATCATACTATGATATTAGCTCAAAATTAAGTTAGCCATTAAGTTAATCTATGTTAGACAATTAGGCAGATGGATAGCGATCTGTAGCTAGATTAGTTGCTCAGTGGCCCTTGCAAGTCACTGTTCAGCAGTTTCCCCTGGCATACATCACATATATTTCTCATTCTCAGAAATGTTTGCTCAATAAACATTTGACTATCATACTTGTCAGGTCATTTTACTGAACTAAGTAATGATACTTACCAAAAGCTTCTGAACGGAGCATTGATAACAACTTGTGTTATCCTTGTCCTCCATGAGAAATGTATCAGCAGCAGTTGGAAAAGAGGTGTTGGCTTGATTTCACATGTATTGGAGGAGGCCTGTGTTAGTCTGCACCCTCCTATAGTCAGGGACATTGCAAGTGATAGAGAGACTCAACAAATGGGTGGTTTGATTGGCTACCAAACACAGTGGGGTGAAAAAAAATCTGTTTTGAACATAAACATTTGTTTTTTTTTTTAGTTTGTTATCAAATGATTGCAGTGTTTTGCCTCTGGTAAAATACATAAATCTCAAACATAAAATTTGATGGTCTTATGTGTGGCTGTGGCAGTCTAGTTAGTCTTTTGACATTTTGATAGTAGCTTGTATACTGCTGCACCGTTGTTTGACTCAGGAATTCAGGTGTTTTACCTGGGTGGAGTTAAACAATATTAAAATATTAAAACTGTGCTGAGTAACTGTATTACTTCAAATTACTACTTCAGCAGAGTCAGCAGAGGGAAGAAGTGGGCAAATATGGCAGTGCTAAAAAGTTCTAAGTATGTTATGTGACATAGGGATGATAACACAGCCTCTATTTGTACTGAGCAGGATAGTGTAGATGAAAGTAATTTTGACATGAATGTGCCATTGCAATAAAGAAGCAAAGTTAACACTGAGGTTAAAGTGAAGAGCTAGTAGAAAAGAGGTAGGCTAGAAACGAGTCTGCACTTTGTCACATATCCATTCAAAGACACTTGTTTTTCAACTCTCATTTTCAGGCTCAGTTGAATATATGGAGTGTGGTAAGCACTCCATTTCCCAGTACCCTCTGGGAGGTTACCTGACACTTCCACCATCTCCATCGATCAATTGGGACTCTCTTTCCCCATTAAAATCACCTGAATATTGAGCACATCTATTTGTGATATTTTCTTCTGTTAGATAGTATATAATACTAGGCATTTGTCTGAGTGTCTTTCATGTATGACCTATTTTTCTAGTGTTTCTCTGTTTTTTTGTTTACCTCTTTGGTTTGTTTGGAACTTTGATCTCATGTGCTTTGACCTTGGACTATTTCCTGATTACCCTTTTGGATGTCTACTATTTAGGTCTGCTATCTTTCTGAACTTGACCCAAGACTGTTTTTTATACCACATGCCTTGTGTTAGCCTTTCAACACATAATAAACCAACTGTAATCAAATGTTAATCTTCATGCATGTATTTCATTTAGTTTTTTTAACATGGCATGCTTAAGAATGTATGATATCATTCCAGTTATAAAGACAAATATTTTCAGAGACTGATATGATGCACAACAATCTTGCCTTGCTGTTTTTAAATGGATAGGCTGGACTTTTAAATAAAAAGTTGGCTACTATTTTACACCATCAGCATTGCATGTAATTGCATTGCATGGGTCTGTAAATGGCTGCAAATGATAGTCTGCTGTTGTCTCTGTCACTGTCTACAAAAGTTGTGTGGTTCATGCAATGGACTTATCATCTTACTATGAAGGTCATAAGACTTCATTTCATTTATGCACGTGCCTGGCCTCTACTGGCTTCCCTTTATGCCCTGAATTTTAAGTGGATATCTCCACAATTGTCAGTGTATAATGTGCAGTCAAGTGGTAATATTAGACGAAAGCCCAAAAACTTCTAAAGTTGGGGCACAGCAGGGAAAGAGCTGCCATAATGCACCAATTCATGGCCCATGTAAAAAGTTGATGACTGCTATAAAGAGTGATGCATAGTGTGCATATACACGACAACTAGACAAAGCTGATTACAAATACTACACAGTCTAACCCAGGATGCCGCCCAGGTGCTTGTCCAGTCTCTCATTATCTCATGACTTGACTACTGCAACTTGCTCCTGGCTGGTCTTCCTATGCGAGCCATCGGGCCCCTGCAGCTGATCCAGAATGCAGCTGCTTAACTGGTCTTCAATCAGCCCAAGTTCTCTCATGTCACTCCACTCAAATGATGTCAATGTAAATGTAATCCACAAAAATGTCTTACCCTGTTACTGAGTGAGTATATAAGCTGAATAAAGCTTATAACATCTGTAAGGTTTTTTTTTTAGTAACACATGACTCTCTGCATCATTGACTGGTTAGTGCTGGATAGGTTTACAAGGTTATAACCATCAGGGTTATAATCTGGCTTAGAGTGGCTCCTTTTGGACGATGGGGTGTGGTAAGCAGGAATAGGCACTCAAACCAGCTGTTCTTATCAGGGCTGTTTAGGAAGGCTGAGAATGGGGGCTGTTTTGGCAATTTATACAAAGTACATCACAGACATTTCTTAAAGATCCCCAGTGAGCTGTACTGACTTGTGGAAAAGAGGTGTAATAGGTCATCTTTAAACAAATCTTTTGTACTCAAGATACTTTTCCTCTTTTTTGTCCTTCTCTCTCTTCACTCTCACAGTTAACATACAAGGCCAGTAAGTCTGTCAATGTACTCTTTCAGTCTGTCCTTCACCCTCCACTCTAATGCGTACAGAGACTGCCTGTTTTTATCTGTTGGCAATTTCAAAAGTACTGTATGGTAGAACTTCAATAAATATACTATTGCTCTATATCAGTCAGTCTCTTTCTCTTCCACACTGTTTATCCTCCATTCTTAATTCTATCTTGAATTCAATGAGGGAAAACATAGAGACTAAAACCCAATTCCCCCAAGACTGCTTTTTCATGCCTTATTAGACAAGGGAATGTTAATGAGAGAAATAACTCATCAGGGAAATTTCTGCCTTTCAGTGATGACACAGAGAATGAGAGGTTTATGACATCTATTTGTGTACTTACAGTCAGTGAATGTAGTGATACGGGGCTACAGTTACTGGTGATAACAACATAGTTGTGGATAGTACTTAAAGGAATGGTTCAGCCAAAACTCTTTACAGTTTTCTTCTTAGTATAAGTTCAGTCAATGCTATAATGCAGATAAGAACTAAGGGATACCGTTATTGTATCAAAATGCATCCATGAGTTCAGTGAGCCTCATTCACCGATATCTTCCTAACATGTGTCTAAAATCCATTCTAAAATATTATTGTAATAGAAATCCTATATTTTTAAAACTGCAGAATTTAAATGTAGAAATAAAAATGCAATTATGGGCCCTGAGTGGCTCAGCGGGCTAAGGTGCTGACACTATGACCAGAGGATCGCAAGTTCAAATTCCAGTCATGCTGTTTGCCATCAACAGCCGAGGCTCACAGAGAGCAAAAATTGGCAGTGCTCTCTCTGGGTGGGTAGATGGCACTCTCACTCTCCCTATCACTTTCACATTGCACTGGCCACTGGCTCAGGCGTCTACTGATTGGTTCATTCGAAACTAGAGACCCTGTACTTTCCTCCGAGTGCGTTGGCTCTCCAGTGATGGTGTATCAGCGGTAGTTCAAAAAGAGGCGGTGGCTGTATCGCACGCAATGGAGGAGGTGTGTGCATGCTAGAGTCAGGGACAGTGCAAAGTGATTGGGAGAGCCATTAATGGGTTTGATTAATTGGCACCTAAAACATTGGGAAAGGGAGAAAATTGGCAAAAAAAACAAAACAATTATTTTGTTTCAGCTCAATTAATCAACTATATTGGCACTCGCTCATGTTGCTTGCTGTTAGGTCACAATGTTGGAGAACTATAACAAAAAGGGAAAGTGTCCTTAGGTTCTGCACCATTAAATTACAAAATGAAGCCAATTTCAGCTTCTTATTTGAACAAAATAATGTGGGCAGTCATGGCCTAGTGGTAAGGATTTGGTCTTGTGACCAGAAGGTTGCTGGTTTGATCCAAATTGGGCACAAATTCATGTGTGTGTTTCACTACACAAATGGGTTAAATGTTGAGGTCAAATTCCATTGTGTGAAAATCACATTGGCAAATTGGTTGATCTTAATCTTAATCTTAAAACTACAGTCAGATTTGATATTACTCAAGTTCGAGTTTGGTCAGTTTCTGTGTAAACAAATTGAGTATCTGTTAGTAGTGATGTTTTAACAGAACATAACACTAAAAGTGAATACTAACTTGATTCTCCATGTGCAGAGAACAAACCCAGCAAACAGCATGTATCCTAATAGCTAAACATAAACTTCACAATGGACTGATGTATATATTCATAGGTGAGAATGATGTCTACAGCAAGTTCCTCTCTTTGGTACATTAAGTTCTTGTATCAGTAAACAACTGTGTTGTAGTGCTGTCGTGATCTCACGACAGTGCAGTACTGTGTTTGTATACATAGAATTTATGTTATTGATGTTCTACCTGTTTTGAGTTGACCATGAATAGCTCAATCTCTAGAGAACAAAGTGTGCTCAAAGGAGGAAGACATTCTTTTGTCTTTTCATCCCAACAACCAATCAAGAGAACAGCTAACCTAAGGCAGCGGTGTGCATGTTTATGCCAATGCATGGAAAGATGTAAGAACTTTTCTTGGGTGTACCTGATGAGGTAAGGCCTAACGTGTGAGTGTGTGTGCATGTGTGTGTGGCTTGCCGTGCGGGCATCTGGATTGAAGCTCCTATCTCTTGTGTGCAGCTGTGAAACAGGTCGCAGGGACTCATCTTCAGCCTGTAAATATAGCACACACACATGCACGCATGCACACGCACACATACACACACACACACACAAATGCATAAACATACACACACACACACACACGCAACGTTTGCCTCGCTGCCAAACCAGATTAACACCCAAATAAATCACTTTCAGAGCTATGCTGCTGAACACAAAGTACAGGATCAGGCACAAACACACTCTCTGCTTTCTCTTCTCTTTTTTCTTTCTCTCTCTCTCTCTCTCTCTCTCTCTCTCTCTCTCTCTCTCCCTCCCCCCCTTCTGCCTTCTTCACACTCCCTGTCCTCCTATTTCTGGTCTGCTACCAGTAGATGTTAAAGTTGAGTTTATTAAACTGGTCTTTTTAGTAGTTTCTTTTTTCCACTGAGAGAACAGTTTCTTTTTTAATTTAGCTCTCTGTATCTCAGTGAATCAGAAGACTAAAAACATTCTCAGTGTCTATTATGTCACAAAAAGACTTAACATGAAGACCAAGAAGAAACCTGAAGCAGGATATTCTCAGCATCAAAAATAAAACCAAATCAGGGACGTGCGGTCCGGGGCGCCTCACCTGTCATCCTAACAAGAAAAAGAAAAGATAAAATAAAATGAATATTAATATTTGTCCACTGATCTTTATGACATTTTTATAGTCAAAATAGCTGAAATTGTATATTTCCTGTTCAAATACAAGGGTGAAACACGAGTTGCGGCAGCAACTAGCCGAGCCTCACCTCTGAATGTGCAATCCATCACAAACTGGGTTGATACATGCAATTGGCGCGTGCCTGTTGCCGTATCGCTGCATGTCGCCAATATAATGTTTGCATATATGTTTATATACCCTGATTTTCCACAGTCTGGCTAATGTCTTTAACCATTTACGTTTAATGTTTGTTAGTGACATATTTAGTTTTGCCTGATGGGACATAAAACCACAGTGAAAGGCACAGCGTGAGGCAGGGCAGTACTCTGCCGCACTGAAGGGGGGCGTACGTGAGCCAACGGGTGCTTGTTGCTGCTGTGCTTTTACACAGAAGCGAGTGAGAGTCAAGTGCACAGAGGGTGCAGAGCAAATGCCGCTTTCTCTCGCTGCTGTAATTGTAACGTCTTTTTTTTATTTTTTACGTACCTTTAATACGTACCTTACGTGTGTGAGAGAGTGTGTGTGTGTGTGTGTGTGAAGAACGCTGATGAGATACGAAATAACCAGTAGCCAATTGAATAAGCTACCCTTTTGGGTTTATATATTTGTAAATCCGACTCAGTCAGATTCAGTGCCTCACCAACCATGAACCTCACCGCACGTCACTGAACCCAAATGTATTTAATTCAATAACGTATTCAATAATGTTCCATGAAATGTACATACATACTTTTACAGTACTTAAGTTGCATGTACTTTTATGATTTTTATTTCATTGCAAACAATATGTACCCAAGATATTTCAGGCTTTCTCTGGTCAACTTCATTTCATTTGTTAATATACACCCATTCTTTCATTTCAGGCCTGAAACCTGCTCCAAAAAAGTTGAAACAGTAAACACTTTGTAATGTTGCCTTTCCTTCTAACAACACTTAAAATATTTTTTTTCACACCAAGGACACCAAACAAGCAAGTATTTTGTCCCAGTCTTCTTGAAAACATGCAATGAATTGTCAAAAGTACAATTTACATTTTTTTTTATTTAAAAATTCTCCAAACATTCTTTATTGGAGACAGGTCAGGACTGCAGGCAAGCCAGTCCAGTACATGTTCCCTCTTCTTCTGTAGTCATGCCTTTGTAATGTGTGCAGCATGTGGTTTTGCATTGTCTTTGTCTTATTGAAAAATGCATGGACGTCCTTGAAAAGATGGTGTCTTGAAGTCAACAAATATTGCTCAGAAATCCCATTGCATTTTCAGAAGTGTAAATTGCCTTTGCCACTGATATAACCCCATACCATGACAACCCCTGGCTTTTGAACTTGTTGCTGATAAAAGTCTGGACAATCTTTTCTGTCTTTGGTCCAGAGCACACTGTGTCCATTTCTTGAACAGTGATATGTCCGAGCACATTGTACATTTCCACTGTACGACGGTCCATCCCAGATGCCTCTGAGGCCAGAGAAGTCAATGCAGCTTCTAGGCATGGTTAACACAAGACTTCCTTTTTTAAATTAGGTTTTATGAGGCATTTGTGAATGTACAGTGGCATGCAATAATTTTTTCAAATCTGTTTTTTTTTTTTTTTTTTTTAAAAACCTGTCAAAATGACAGTCAAAATGACAGGTTTTTGTGATTTACAAACCTCAGACCAACATAAATAATTTTAGAAGTTTTTTCACTGTTAATGTCACAAATACTCTAGACAATTACACTGAAAAACAGACTAAGATCTATTCCATCTTACAATAGAAAAAATAAAAATAAACAACTAAAATAATGTGTTTGCATAAACCTGGACACACTTAAACTAATACTTTGTTGAAGTGCTCTTTGAATTTATGATAACATTCAGACTTTTTGGTTAGGAGTCTATCAGCATTGCACATCTTGACTTGGCCATTTTGCCCTCTCTTCTTTGCAAAAGTGCTCCAAATTTGTCAGATTATGAGGACATCTCCTGTGTACATCCCTCTTCAGGTCAACCTACAGATTTTCTGTTTGATTCAGGTCTGGGCTCTGGCTGGACTTTCCCAAAACTTTGATCTTCTTCTGGTGAAGCCATTCTTTTGTCAGGAGGTCTGTTTTAGGCCGTTGTTGTGCTGAAAGGTAAATTCTTGTTCATATGTAGCTTTTTAGCAGAGGCCTGAAGGATTTGTGCCAAAATTGACTGATATTTGGAACAGTTCTTAATTCCCTCCAACTTGACTAAAACCCCAGTTCCAGCTACAGAAGCATAACAGCCCAAATAATACTGCTGACTCCACCATGTTTCACTGTGGGGAATTTTTTGTGATGTACAGTGTTGGCTCTGCACCAAACATACCTTTTAGAATTATGGCCAAAATGTTCAACCTTGGTCTCCTCAGATTATAACATGTTCTCCCACATGACGTTGGCATATGTGGTAATGTAGATGAACAGTCAAGAGATACCACGGGCTTGTAACCAGCCGTAAAGAATGAAAATGTAGAGATGTGGTATGATGAAACCCAAAAGTGATTTACTAAGTGATACACCCCAAAAATCCCAAACAAAAACTTTGACAAACAGAAACAAAATGATATATACAGTATTTACACCAAGTCGTGGTATAGAACAATTAGCACCATCAATCTCACTTTTAGATGCAAACTTGTTTCTAATGCACACTCTATAGAAGTTTCATATATCTGATCCTCCTCCCTTACTTCCTTGTTACCATATGACCTTAACTACTACTAGCCCCGCCCCGAACTAAACCAAAAGGGTAATTCACTATAGATGGATAGATGGTGGTGTGTTTGAGCTCGTAACATCATCACAGCAAACATAGCCAAGCTTTGATGTTTTTGTTTGTAAGAAAGTGCTTCCGTCTTGCCACCCTACCCCACAGCATAGACATATGAAGAACAGGAGATTGTTGTCATATGTACTACATAGTACAACTTTGATGTTGCTGTAGATCTTTAGCAGCATCCTGGACCAGTTTTCTTTTTGTCTTTTCATCCGTTTTGGATGGAAGTCCAGATCTTGGTAATATCACAGTTTTGCCAAATCCACTTCTTGATGACTGTCTACTGTGTTCATTTGAATATCTAATGTCTTGGGAATGTTTTGTCCACTTCTCCTGACTGATGCCTTTTCAACAGCCTTTATAAGCTCTCTGTGGCTTTTGCTGTAATTAACTATCAGGACAATCCTACTAGAACAGCTGAACTTTATTTGGGGTTATTCAGAATGACTTTAAATGATGGCACTTGTGCATTAATTATTAATTAACATTAGTTTGAATGTGATTAGCTAATTCTGAAAACAGCCACACCTCCAATTTCAAGAGAGTGCTCATATTTCCCTGAAATTCCCATATTTCTATTTATTTATTTATGCTTTATACAGTTTGTCTGTTTTCAATGTAATTGCAAAGATTATATGTCACATTAAAGAAGGACATTTTTTTATTTTGGTCTGATTTTTTAAATCACAAAAAATTTTAATTGGCTTGCCCAAACTTTAGGATGCCACTGTAACTCTGTATTGTAATGCTTGACAAATGTTTGCCAAAGTAATTCCTTATATGAGCTGTTGATGAATGCTGGTTCTTGATGCAGTGCTTTCTCAGGGATTTGAGATCACAGGCGTTCAGCTTGGGCTTGCGCCCATGCCCTTTATGCACTGAAATTCCTCCAGATTCCTTGAGCCAATTCATTATATTATGCAGTGTAGAGGGAGAAATATACAAATCCATTCTAATTTTTATATGAGGAACATTCATTAATTTAAAATATTTTTCATGTATCTTCTGCCCATCTTCGCTCCTCAAACACTCTTTTCATGGATACTGTTTTTTATCAAATCTTGATGACTGTCACAAAATAATTTGGAATTGTTGACGTGTAAAAAAAGTCATTTAGAATATTCTGATGTGAAATGCTGCATTGTAAAGAAATTTACAAACTTGTGGGGATCAGGGGTTGTTATGTATTGAAAATGACTGGAAAATCTACACATGATATTTGAGTTATAACAGTAAAAAAAACGGTAAATAACAGTAAAATGTAAGCCTTGCAAAATTCTGCCAGGTAGACTTATTGCTACACCCTCAACTGACATTTCAACTAATCAACTCCACCTATCTATAAACAGCCATTTCATTCATTTGTTTTCTGTCAATTTTAGGTGAATAATCAAATTTCGTCCACCACCAGTTTGGTGTTGTCCGGTTGTCCAGGAGTAGACTCTGCTACTGCAGTTTTTGCTCACAGGATATGCAAGAATCAGTTAATCTCTTGTCCTGGAATACTGACGGGGCCTACATCAAAGACTGCTTGCAAAAAATAAATTCTTAACAAGCAAGAAAATCTTGAAAATCAACAATAGGTCTTGTTTTTTTTTCATCTAAGAATAACTGAATTTTATATGTTAGATAAATACTCTAGTTTTTAGAAACTTTGTCTAGGATTATCTTATTAAAATTAGTTTTCTAGGTTTAAGGATTTTCTAAAATGAAATTAGAAATTTATTTTCTATTACTGAAAGTTTTCGAGGCTCTCCATGGTCAAAATATAATTTCAAGACAACCTTACTTAATTTAAGAATACATTGTTCTAAAAACTAGACATGACTAGAAATACAAGATTGAATATATTTTCCAAACTATATATATATATATATATATATATATATATATTTATAAAACTGATGACACTTTATGTGACAAAGGATTTTATTGGGATTATTTTGTTTGCAATTGTGGCAGAGTGCATTGTTTCTACAGTGCTGGTCAAAAATTTGAGTATAATGAAAATGTATAATGATTTTTTTATTTCAGTAATTCCATTCAAAATGTGAAACATGTATATTATATTTATTCATTATACACAGACTAATATATTTCAATGTTTATTTCTTTTAATTTTGATGATTATAACAGACAACTAAGGAAAATCCCAAATTCAGTATCTCAGATAATTAGAATATTATGAAAAGGTTTAATATTGAAGACACCTGGTGCCACACTCTAATCAGCTAATTAACTCAAAACAGCTGGGCTTTTGGTCTCTGAGTTTAGTTCTCTAGTCTACACAATCAGGGGGAAAACTGCTGACTTGACAGTTGTCCAAAAAATGTCCATTGACACCTTGTACAAGGAGGGCAAGACACAAGCAGGTTTCTAAATTAACGGTTAATAAAAACTTACTAGCCAATTTTGCCAGTGATGTAAGAGGCATTACATGCATGATACATAAGGCTCCATTCTCGGTCATTTATCCCCTGGCAGTACTTCCTACATTTCCCATGAACAGGGGCGTCGCCAGACATATTTTACTAGGGCACATGCCCCAGTATTGATCTGCAGTGCCCCAGTATAAATTTCACCAATAAAAAAAAATCACTTCAGAGTTTTAAGTCTACGTAGAATACACTACAAAATGCGCACATAACTACTTAATATAGTAATTCATTGCAATTCTATTCACTCGACACAATACTCACATGGCTACTTAATATGATAATTTATTCACGTGTATAGAGAGAGAGAGAGCTACGTGACTAAAGGTAACGTAACGTTAGCCCATAACAACTTGCTGAATACTTATATAATATCATATATTATTTTTATCTTGATTGAGTCAAACATTATTACTGTAAATAGAAAGAAGCCCCAACTAAATATTGAGTGCTGTACATGCTCATACTTTTCATCTTCATACTTTTCAGTTGGCCAACATTTCTAAAAATCCTTTTTGTATTGGTCTTAAGTAATATTCTAATTTTCTGAGATACTAAATTTGGGATTTTCATTAGTTGTAGTTATAATAATCAAAATTAAAAGAATTAAACATTTGAAATATTTCAGTCTGGGTGTAATGAATGAATATAATATACAAGTTTCACTTTTTGAATGGAATTACTGAAATAAATAAACTTTTTCATGATATTAAAATTTTATGACCTGTATAACAGAGCAAAAACATTACTATAACAATCTAAAATCATTCTGTTTAAACAGATCATTTTTAATTGTATAATCTGATTACAAACATTGACTGGCCACTTCATTAAAAACTATGCTCATTTTTTCTTCTCCACTGAGCATGCAGGAAAACTCAATGATCAGGACCCCACAGGTCCACCACAGAGCAGATATCATTATTAATATTAATCATATTAATACTTATTACCTTATTATATGTATTACAGTCTTCAATTAGAAATGACTTTAAAATCATTGTTTTGTTTATTTAAACTCCACATTGAGTGTAAAGTGCATTAAAGGATTCTATTTTTTTTTTTTAATTCTTGTTAAAAAAAAAAAAAAAAAAAAACCAAATAATGTTTTATAAAAATGCTTAAACCAAGATTAATATGCTAGTTTTGAGATATTTGATCAAGTAAGTTTTGATTAAATCTAGTTATTAAGCCATAAATTGATAATTTTTTTACTGGTTTTTGAGAGTACAAGATAAGTTACAGTGCTAGATTTTTTTTCTTGTTTCAAGAAATCTTACTGAGATAAATTTTCCCGCTATACTGGCAGATAATTTTGCTTGATTCAACTATTCTTTTTCTTATTTTGTTTTTATTTTTCTTATTTTTTAACAGACATTTTTTGCAGTGTGTCTTCATACTATAGATGATCTATGTTTATTTCTAATCATTTATTGCAATTACTTTTTATAAAATCTTGTCACAAACCAATAAATGCAATTCATTTAAGTTCATGTACTCTGAGTTTTGGCAGAATTGTTGGTACATCTGAACAAAACATTTCTTAAGGTACTTTCTTTTTTAGCTCACTACATGTACTTCTCAACCATAAATGTATTTAACAGTATGTATGGAAATGTTTACATCAAACATAAAACGATGTCTCAGGCATCAAACAACAATTTATTGTAAGGGTTTTCTAATGAAATAGTTTTCAGGGCATTAAATTAAACTTATCTATCCTCTGCCATGAACAATTTTAACTAGAAAATAAATAAATTATGCAAATAAAAAAAAAGTGCCAACTTGGTTTGATACTGATTATTCCTACCTCAGTTAGACTTCTGAAATAGTTGAATAGGTTTTAAATCATTGGGTTTTGTTAGTGTGGCTAAGGACCACATACCTTAAAAGGATTTACCTCCTTTTGAGCATTTTAACTAAACAATTTATTGAATATTTTTGCATCAGTCTATACAGTATGCAAAACAAAGGCATGTGTACTGTATATAATCAAATAAAATTTAATAAAAAAAAACTGTTTAATTTCTAGTTCACTAACATAAATTAATTTAGAAAATATGTAGTACTAAGAAACCAAAAAATAGCATATCTGCCATAACATTAAAACCACTGTGAGGTGAACTAAGTAACATAGATTATCTTCTTACAGTGGCACCTGTCAAAAGGTGGGAAATATTTGGCAGCAATTGAAGAGTCAGTCCTTTAAGCTGATGTGATGAAAGCAGGAAACAGATGCTAGACCATCTAGTTCAATTTCTCAGAAAATATACTACAGCCAAAATTGCATAAAAGTGTATGCTGCCTATGTTAGAAAATATGTCCATGCTGTAAAACGTACAATGCACATGTGAACATTAGAGCAGCACCATGGAGCAATAAAAGAAGGTAGCCTTGTCTAATGAACTGCATTTCCTTTTATATAATTTGGATTGCTGAAAACACATGTATCCTTTTCCTGCATAAGAGAGGCACCAGGCTGCACTATAGGCAGAATGCAAGCCAGCAGAAGCATTGTTCAATTTTAGGCAATAGGCAATGATCTGCTGGGAAATCTTGGGTCCTGCCATTCAGAAGGATGTTGTTACCAAGTATCAACTACATAAACATTGTTGCAGACCAAGTTAACCACTTCATGAATAGTTTGAGGAATATGAACAAGAGTTGAAAGTCTTGACCTCCAAATTCCACAGACCTGAACCCAATCAAGAATTTATGGGATGTGCTGGGCAAACAAGTATGAACCTATGTGATAGGTGCCTAACTGTAAGTTAGAGAGATATCAAACTCTTTACCTAATGGCAAATTAGGTAGGTCTATCTAAAGTCTCTTTATAGTTCAATCAAAAAGAAAGTATGCAAAGCATGCAGCAGGCAGAAAATTACCAACAAACATGGCTGAGTCAGTAGTAAAGTTCACTTTTGTATAATGGTGCTTGTTCCACCCCAGACCAAAAAAACAACAGCTGTTCTCAATAAGAAGATGCACAAATTGAGTAAATTCATCCTTCAGCTGCATATAATGAAGATATTATTGGCTCTGTGTAGATTGCATGAGTATTTGTGTGCAGTTAAGCTGTGTGTCTGGCAGAAGCATATTTTTTTGCAGCTTATGGCCCTCATCAGCTTTTCTTTCATTGTTCTCTTTAAACAAATCCAGCATGAACTTGGAGTGTGCGTGTGGGAACGTGGCTCCTTGCTGAGGGATCGTGCTGAAGAGAGATAAGGAACGATGGCGCGGAATGTCGAACACCAATCGCTAATGTAATTGCTGTTTCTCCCTTGGACTGGAATGACTTGGAATGATATCTACTGGCCCAAGATTCCACCATGCATGACTGTGTTACAGTTTAAGGGGCTTTCCAAAAAAAAATGACTCAAGAATGGTCATTTAGAAAGAAGTGCTAATCAAAAATAGAAACAGACACAAATTTATCCTGCACTGGAGAATAGAGAACCTGTGAAATACTGAGCATAACAACATTTGTGTAGCCACAATGTGTTGATTCTAAATGGGGCATTGTGGTCTATTGCAGAAGCCAATATGAACATTTCACTTGGTAACACTGAAAAAATTAGCTGAGAAATGTTTTTGTTACATAAAATTATACTAGTTAGTATGATTGTTAATGTACAGAAAATCTTTACTTTAGTAAAAATATAGGTGCTGTATAAAAACTTTACACAAGTTAACGTTGAAGTGTGAGAGCTAGATGCGTAACTGGGACTGAATGTTACTCTATTGAGTAAGTTATTATTTGCAGAATATCTGTTAAATAGAATTTTTTAATTCTGTGAGTCAGAAGTTGAAATTCAGAATTAATCTCATCCCCAGAACTCTTTATGCTTAATCACATCAAATTCACAATCTAGAAAGCATTATAGCCATGAAAGAGTTGTTTTTTTTTTCAAATTGTTTTCAAATGGATTTTAATTGTACTGTCACAATGAGATTAATTTTTGGCATATGAATCACAAAAAGTGATACATTTTGAATGTTGAGTTTTTACATTATGCAACACTGGGATAGGTAGAGTCACCAAATGCAAGCTCCATGGAAATATGAGAGTTTGTAAAGTCAGTGATATTAATAATAGTCCCGAGGATTCGATCTAAACACAGAAACATCATCATAATGATTGAACACTTCCAAAAGTAGGTGCTCGTGGTGAAATTGAGTAGAATTTGAAATATTTGAATGTATGAAACATTTGGAACTTTGGATGTTAACTGAAATTATTATTTTTTTCTTTTTTTGACATATGATGTTACAGGGAACTTGATAAGATCTTCAAATGCACTGATTTGTCTCTACATCAAGAAATACTTTGTCAGGACTGTGATCTCTGTGGTTCTTTATACATGTGACAGCTGGAGTCCTCAACCAAAACAATCCTGTCTTTATCTTAGACAGGACTAACTGACTGTTTAATCTTTATATTAGACAGAACTAACTGACTGTTTATTCATTATCTTAGACAGAACTAACTGACTGTTTAGTCTTTACCTTAGACAGGACTGACTGTTTAGTCTTTACCTTAGACAGGATTAACTGACTGTTTAGTCTTTATCTTAGATGGAACTAACTGACTGTTTAGTCTTTATCTTAGATGGAACTAACTGACTGTTTAGTCTTTATCTTAGAAGGACTGACTGTTTAATCTTAATCTTAGACAGGACTGACTATTTAATCTATCTTAGACAGGACTAACTGACTGTTTAGTCTTTATCTTAGACAGGACTGACTGTTTAGTCTTTATCTTAGACAAAACTAACTGACTGGTTTCTAGAAATCCAAGAGTTCTATTCGGCTCACACTGTATCTCTGCAGCATATCAGATAAGTATGCCAGTCCTACATGTAACACCTGTGTAGGAGGGGTTATGTTAATGGACCAGTTCTAGATTCGTAGGGGAGTGGTGCAATTACAAACGACCAGAGACATAAACAAAATGTGGTTAATTTGATATTTAGGTTTTTTTTCCAAGGGTCAGCATCAGTTACAATTTCACCAAATTGCAGAAATACAAGCTGTGTGGTAAAAGAAGAAAAATAAAAATACAACCAATTGTATATTAAAATACCTTTAGAATTGTAATAATCTTATTTAGAATGTATTAGTTCAATTATCGATTATGGTTAGAATTTATTTATTCAGCGTGACTGCGGGTTTCACTTAGTGTACAGATTAGGAAGGTAAGTATATTTATGTTATTAATTTACATTACGTATTTTCTTTCCTATTTAGGTTGAATAGCGTAAATTAATTTAATTTTCTTTTTTTTCCCTAGGTTTCACGGAATCTTCCTTCACAAAATATGTAACATCAGTTCTTGTGGTTTCACAAATAAACAAAACAAAATAAAATACAATTTTGTTTGTACCTTTTACAACTTCAAAATATCAATACACAGTATCAATCAATACAACATCTCAACATTAATAGTCTTTGTGAAAATTTACACTTTAACTCTTTTACAACAATTAACAAAAGAATAATATCTCTAGTTCAATCGATTCACCAAAATAAATGTTTCTTTTTCCTTTTCAAATCAAAATTATCAAAAGTTGTTCCGTTTAATTCCAACTTAATCAATTCCAGAGTTAATTCGATCCGGTCCTACCGTACAGGAGGAACAGATACAGTTCAAGCTTATTAGGCAATAATGTCCTTGGGTTGGCTCGCCATCTGATGTCTGGTTCGCTCACACGGTTGTGACACGAGCATCAAAGAGAACTGAATTTCAAAGGAAATAAAAAAACCTGACCAAACCAACTTGTTTAATCGAAAACAGGGGAATTGCCATCCTAACTGGTTGTTGTACTGGTAACCACTTGTAGAGCTGTTTTTATAACTTTTTTAGTTAGCTATTTGCAAGAGAATGTGCTTAATCTTGCTGCTCTGACAAAAACGTCTCCACTCTTCTCTCTGCTTCCACTCCGGTCAGCGTACTAATTGCTTCTGGCCGTCTGCGTTATTCATCTGAGCTACAGGGCTGTCTTAAAGAGACAGTACCTTTTTCTAGGATACATTAAATGAAATGCTTTTTACTGCAAGATTTTAATTGTTAGCATTATTAATTCTTTTTAATGACTATTTCTATTCATTTTAGTATACTTATATTCCAGAATTTTAGACTATATAATATAACCATATATTATGTGGGTTACATACACCATTAAGTGATTTATAGACCAGTAAATTAATCTTAAAATCTATTCTATACTGAACAAAAATATAAACAAAACACTGTTTTTGCTCCTATTTTTCATGAGCTGAAGTCAAAGATCTAAGACTTTTTCTACGTACACAAAAGGCAATTTTCTCTCAAATATTGTTCACAAATTTGTCTAAATCTGTGTGAGTGAGCACTCCACCTTTGCCGAGATAATCCATCCACCTCACAGGTGTGGCATATCATGATGCTGATTAGACAGCATGATTATTGCACAGGTGTGCTTCAGGCTGGCCACAATAAAAGGCCACTTTAATATGTTTAGTTTCATCACACAGTGCCAGAGTGGTCACAGGTTTTGAGGGAGCATGCAAATGGCATGCTGACTGCAGGAATGTTCACCATGGAAAAGTGTTCTACCCCACCACCACCATGGGCCACTTGATTCACAACTTTGACATCAGCAAACTACTCACCCACACGACACCATATATGCAGTCTGCCATTTGTCCTATACACTAGAATTCATCCTTGAAAAGACCACGTCTCCAACGTGCCATATGCCATGACATGTAAGCATTAGCCCATTGAGGTCAGTTACGATGCCAAACTTTAGCCAGGTGGAGACCCCAATAAGGATAATGAGCATGCAGATGAGCTTCCCTGAGACCGTTTCTGACAGTTTGTGCAGAAATTCTTTGATTACGCAAGCTGATTGTTGCAGCAGATGTCCGGGTGGCTGGTCTCAGATGATCTTGTAGGTGAAGATGCTGGATGTGGAGGTCCTGGGCTGGTGTGGTTAAACATGGTCTGCGGTTGTGAGGCTGGATGTACTGCAAAATTCTCTGAAATGCCTTTGGAGATGGCTTATGGTAGATTCAAACATTCAATTAATGGGTAACGTTAATCTTAAAGTCATGAAGACTCAGAGACAGGAAATATGAATATGATGATTTGATAATATAAAAAGTTTTTCCCTCCATCTTTGTTGTGTACGTTTGCATGCTTGCGTCAGTGCCTGATGACATGATGGTGCATTTATGTTGCCTCGGAAAAAAATAAATCAATAAAAAATATGTTGCCTCAGAAAATACTTTAGAATAAGGAATATATACTGTAAAACAAAACACCTGATTTAACCGGGGTATATGCCGATGCAAAAAGGCTAGAGGTGATGCACCGCAAATTCACCCACAAATTAAACCTGATGCACATTGAATCTAATTGCATTGCAGACATGTGTGCCGAATCACCAATGTGAATCGGTGAATCTCCCCATCCCTAGTCTGGACTGCATGCAGTTTCTAAATTACATTTAATGCCATGCAAACTACAGTAAGTGCAGAATGTGGTTTTGCGTTATTTTGCTGAAATCAGCAAAGTGTTCCCTGAAAAAATTCATTGTCTTGATGTCTGCATTTGTTGCTACAAACACTGTATTTTTATTAGTAGTATTTATTAATGGTTAATATTAATGATGTATTCACAGCTGTGCAAGTCACTCATACCATGTACACCAATGCAGCCCCAAATTCATCATGGATGCTGACTTTTGAATTTTTTGTGGATAACTAACTGGAGGGTCCCTCTCTTCTTTAGTCCAGAGGATATTGCCATGATTTCAATTTTTTGATTCATTAATCCACCTGACATGTTTTCAAGTTCCACCACCTCAGCCATTTTTAACTGAGTTTGGGCCCACAGAAGGCAATAGAATTTCCAGCTTAGTTTTATCTTCCATTTGTGAAGCAGTAATAAACTGTATTTACACAGTGGTTATTAGAAGTGCTCCTGAGCCCAGGAAGTGATTTCTACTATAGAATCGTGTCTGTTATTAAGTTTTAACGTTGTGAAGAGTCACTATTTTTTGGTCTTGTTCATTGCATGCAGACATTCTCAGGATTTTCTGAATCTTCTAATAATATTATGTGCCATAGATGATGGAATCCCAAAGTTCTTTGCTATTTTTCATTGAGAATTGTTATTCTTGAAATGTAGGCCCCACAGTGGTGAAGCACTGACCATCATTACTTTTGAAGACCTTGCTAGATTGTTGTTTTTATTCTCAGTCATGTTACTAACCTGTAGCTAATTAACAGAATGAATTGTTGAAAGTTTCCCCAGATGTTTATTAAGCATTACAAAAATTGCCAGTCTTGTGTTGCTGCACTGTAAAAAATATCCGTGTTGTTTCAACTTAAAAAAGTTAGTGTCCATGCTGCCTTAAAATTTTAAGTTAGGTAAACTCAGGAAGCGTAGTTAGTAAACATATAAACATGAAATATTGAGTTATCACAACAAATTCAGTGCTTGGTAGTCATACCAACTACAATATTTAAGTTAGGTTAACGACAGGGCAAGTTCATTTTTTACAGTGTGTAATCTTAATTTTGTTTTATGCGTTTTAGGAATCACATTTAAAAGGGTTATATATATATATATATATATTATTCTCAATTTCAACAATTTGCTGTCTTTTTTGTTGTACTATTTTCAATTAAATATAGTCTTTAAATGTTTAACACTCCACATCATTGTATTCTTTTTTAAAGTTACATTTTAGAAACAGGAGTGTATGATATTTCTCTTTGTGTGTCTCTAATTCTCTCTCTCTCTCTCTCTCTCTCTCTCTCTCTCTCTCTCTCTCTCTCTCTCTCTCTCTCTCTCTGAGGAGTGCTGAAACTGATACTAAATCACCTCTTCATGTCTTATTTTGCAGTTTAATTGCTTCTCTGGAGTTTTTGTGATAAAACTCAGTGGATACAAAAAGAGGTCATGGAAAAGACAAGGCTTTTGTTATGTCACTCCATGATGTCTCATTTTCTCATTCCTAAATTCAAAGATGTAATCAACATCAGGTAGAAAAATGTGCGCTTGCTTTTGATAGAACATGCAAGTGTATAAAATGTATAAGTATAATAATTTTCAATTAGGTACATTATATTTAAACAAAGTCAAATACATGTTGTGTTTATTGCCACCTCAAGCAACTCTGATGTATATTCTCATTCATATGTTAACATTTTAAGTTCACTTGAGGCTTTTGGAGCTCTTAAATGATAATGATCAGATATAAATGTGAGGTGACACAAGCTATGTCTCAGAGTCAAGATTGTATTCAAATGAAGTGAGCACTGATGAGAGTCTGGTGACTGAAATGTCTGTTTTTATCTCTCAGGTTGTGAATCTTGCACTTGATCACTATGTTTGTATAAGAACTGTATTTCAATATCTCAGCTTCTTCCAAAAGACCTTTTACTCAGTTTTTGACTCATGTATCCAAACTTAAGTCATCATAAGAACTTTCTTGAGGTGCAGAGTTTTAGACCAAACTCTAAAAAACCTAAATTCTCAGCACTATGTATAACCTTATAGACATAAGGTAATAACATCAGCACAAACACATAAATAATGCAGAATGCAATAGGTGCTGATATATCTGGGAAGACCAATTCCTAGCATATGGAGGTAGCAATAAGAAATATTGCAACTAACAGTAAATATTACATTGTGCATAGTCATGTATTGCAACTAACAGGTTCAACATTGACCAAGTACATAAATACAGTCGTAACCCTACTTTCGAGCATCCTGACTAACGAGTATTCCAGGTAATGAGTCGAGATCTCGGAATATTTTTGTTCCAGGTAACGACTAAAATTCCAGCTAATGAGTAGCGTAAATTTCTTCAAGTATGCCAAACCGCTAGGGGCACTGCGGTCATAGCATCTCCTAGATGCTACCGTAGAAGAAGAGGTCAGTCAATACTTTTGACCGCTGTTCAGTAAAAGTGAAAGTGGCTGTTGAAAGCGACACTAAGGTAGCAAAAGGTAGTGAAGAAGAAAGTTAGATACATTTAACTTTTACTTTTCATATGATAAGTGTAACCATGCAGCCGCCAGCATACACGAGCACCGTCGGTCTCCCTCTCATTAGCGGCCAGCCTACACGAGTGTCATTGTCGTCTCGTTTATGTTTTAAAAAACCCATATAAACACATTATTTAGCATATTAAAGTATACTGTGTATTGGCCGGCTGACATGGATTAATCAGTTTTACATGTATTCTTATGGTGAAAATGCATCCAGCTAACGAGCATTCCAGCTAATGAGCTCAGCTCCTGCACGGATTAAACTCGTAAGTAAGGTTACCACTGTACTAGTGCATGTAAAAATATACATTTCATTTGTGTTCAAAATTTAATTTAAAAAGGTAAACTGTCATTTATACTCATTACACAAAGTTTTTTCAAGCCTTTTTTGTTTTACTGTTGATTGGTATGGCTTATATTTCTTGAAAATCACAATCCGGTATCTTAGTATATTTCATTTCAATTTTGAATAAATTGCTATTCACACAGCATCAACATTAACACAAAAAGGTTTGAAATATGTGGCTTCACATGCAATGCATATAAAATATATGAGTTTACCTTTTTGAACAAAATTATGAACACAAATTAACTTTACAATATTAATTTTTTTTTAAATGCACTAGTATGTTAGTTCAGCTGGATATTTAAATTGGAGCTGTTTTTTAACAGCCTGAACAAAATTAAATGCAGTAAAGATTCACAATGTTACAGTCACACATTACAATAACAGTAAAAAAATTGGACATTTAGAAAATGTGTAATATTTTGAGAAAAAAGTTGACCTGTGATAATTTCAATTTAAAAGGAAGAGTCATTTTTGCAGGTTGGCTTGTTAAATAATCTAAAACTGCTTGATAATGAGGGAATATGAGTTTGAAGAGAATTTAACCAGGTTTCTTAGCAGGCTTGGCTTTAAAAGAGCAGGGAAGGGTAAGTGGGAGATGATATGAACTGTACATGTTGGTATCTGCAAGAAAATCCAATACTTTTTTTAAGTATTCAAATTTTCTGCCAATGCTGAAGTTGATAAGCAGTTATGTGTTTGGTGGAGGCAAGGATTCAGTATTCACAGCTGGTGGAGTTGCAGTTTGTTCCACCAGCCACCACCAGCTCCTTAACTCAGTCTCACTTTCACAGAATTTCTCACTTCTTATTTTTATCTCTCTGGTTCCTGCATTTGCAGTCTGTCCACAAGACCATCAGCATTGCAAGCAGAAGCTGAAGGCTGAAAACTGCCTGTGAAACTGTCAGTTAGACTGAATGGGGAGTCCAACCATGTCAAAGTGATGAAGACGGAAAAGGGGTTGAGAGAGGCAGAGACAGGGAGAGAGAGAGAGAGAGCGAGACAGAGAGAACAATACAGAGGAAGAGAGAAGACTAGTTATTAATCTTCAAACACCAACAAGACCAAGTAAGTCTAGTTTTGCTTGCATATCATTAGTGTTTCGCCACACTAATGTCACTAGTCAATAGCCATAACATTAATGCCACTTACAGATGAAGTGTGTAATATTGATTATCTTCTAACAGTGATGCATGTTAAGGTTGGATTAGATTAGATTACATTGGAAACGTTTGCCACATTTAAACCACCTGTGCAGTGAAACTCACAATAGTGAACACACTACACTGTGAGAACATGTGCCCAAAGAGGTGGGCAGCCCTATCCACAGCACCCAGGGAGCAGTTTGGAGTTAGGTGCCTTGCTGAATGGCACTTCAGTGATTACCTACTCTGGGATTAAACCGGCAACCTTCCAGTCACAAGATTAAGATTAAGCTCAACCAATTTAGCCAATGTGATTTTTCACACAACGGAATTTGACCTCCGCATTTAACCCATTTGTGCAGTGAAACACACACACACACACATACACACTAGTGAACACACTAGGCTGTGAGAATTTGTGCCCAAAGCGGTGGGCAGCCCTTATCCACCAGCACCCCAGGAGCAGTTAGGGGGTTAAGTGCCTTGCTCAAGGGCACTTCAGTCATGTCCTGTTTGGGGATTGAACCTGCGACCTTCTGGTCACAATACCAGATCCTTACCACTAGGCCATGGCTGCCCCCTGAGACATTATGTAAAGAGCAAAATATTTATGACCAGACACAATTAGGTTTGAACATCTCTGAAGCAGCAAAGCTTGTGTGGTCCTGCAGCCTTCAGTGGTCACTCTAAAGCATCTGTTGGATTTGCTGGAAAAACATGTCTTATCTATGGTAGCTTCACCTTTTAACTTACACCTATAGCATATGCTGCTAAAATCTTAATTCTAGATCCCACAAAACACCTACAGAGGTGTTATAGAGTCCATGACTCTGTAGGTTGGAGATTGTTTGTGGCACATGAAGGACTAACAACATAATGGCCATTTTTATCAAGCTGGTTTTAATATTAAAGTAAGCACATTAAGTTATATATTCTTATTAGATGACATTGAGAAGTAATTTTGACTCAGGGGTGATGCCTTTCAAAGGTGTTGTGGTATAAAATATAATAATTATTATGATTCATTGACCATTTCAAGTGACCCAGTACACAAGTCTTTAAACTGCTGTGCATTAAAAAGTCATTTTTACACACTGTCTTCATTTTACCCATTATGTACAAACTGTGGTACAGATAAGTATGAAAATAAAGTAAACAATAATGAAAGTGGATAGAGACAGGATATTTACGTTAATATGAAGCTTGAATACTTATGTTGAGTGTATTTCACCTTTTCTGTCATAAATTCATTCCATACTTGATTTTTTATTTATTTTCTAAACTACTGCTATTGGCTGTATTCATTGTATGTCCTATATAAATGGAATTTATCATTTTTATTATTGAATCACAGCTTTGTGCAGGTGCCTGAAGGTCATTTTGTGGCAGAGAGTCTCATACAGGACAGAGCCAGATCAATTCTTCTATTCATACACACACAATCTCACTTCCTTCAGCTCATCAGTACTGCACTATACTTTATAAACAGCAAAAATACACATAAAAACTTACTTCAAATCATCACCCTGTTATATTAAAGTTTCCACACAGCACTGCAACTGTGATGGTGACTTCATGGGAAGCTAGACTGGAAAATTGAATTTTCAATAATTCACGAGTTGCTCAATGAACCATTTCATTTAAGCGCCCCTGACATTTTTCACCCTAAAATGACTTATGAATTATTTCTTCATAAAAAGAATACTGGCGCATACAGTTTTGGATCTTGTTTTTTTTTCTTATATATATCCATCTATGTGTTCTTCATAAACCATACATTCGGTTATACACTACAGGGCTAAATAAAATTTAAAAAATTAAGATTTTTTTAAGCTATTCATATATATTTTTTACTTTTAAAATATTTTTAACAAGACTGCATTTTGTATGTCTGTACCTGTAAATATTTGCACTTCTGGTCTTATGTAGGGGCTTGTTTTCAGGCTGATGATGGGCTGCATGTGACAGATTACCAAATAATAACTGGGTTATCAATAACTATTTTAATATGGCATTCTTGATCATTTTACTACATTTATGTTTATTTGAATACAGAAACACACATACACACACACACACACACACACACACATCAAATGCACCAGGAAGAGAAAGTGCCCCCCACAATAGGCACTCATCATTACTGGGAAACCTGCCAGGAATTACAGGTCTATAATCAGACTCCTCACAGCCAACACACAAATATACCATGAGACAGAAAAGTCAGGAAGCCTCTGCCCCCAGAGAACAGAATCAGTGGTCCAGACATCAAAACTGTAAATAACTACTAACACATGCAACAAGCGCATCCCAGCTGGGATCAATAAGGAGAGACAGAGCCAGGGGCTCTGCACAAAATACACTGTCATTCACACTCACAAATTCACAGGTTTTTTCACTGATTCTTGAAAGTCAACTGTCAAAAATTTGTTTAGCTGTAGCATCATATTTGAGTAGTAAAATGCCAATTTAATGACCATGCCAGAAGTAGAAGGACGGGCACCAAGTTAATTGTACCTTTAGAAATGGGTGGTTGCATCCTGCTTACATTACACACACACGGACTCGCACACACACACACACACACACACTACATGAACACTAACCCAAGTTTTCTACAATAGTGGACAAAGTAAGAGAACACACATACAGGAATCTGTGACCATACAGAATCTTTTTAGAGCCTTCAGAATCTTTGATACTCACTTCAGTCTTTGAATTCTCTCCTTCAGCTCCACAGGTTTTCCATTGTATTCATATCAGGGGACATGGATAAGCTTGACTGTGTAGTCAGTCAGTCAATTTTTGTATGGATTTGGATGTATGATTTGTATTATTGTCCTTCAGCATCACTGCTGTGCATCTTCATGTGGCAGATAGGTTCTTTTCACAGCAATCCCACTTCTGGTATTTTCAGGAAAAAAACATTTAGTGAGCTACACAAGCTTTTGTTTATGACTGATTACAACAGAGACTTTCAAGCCATTTTTTGGCATGATAATGGTGACTTCTATGGAGAAAGAAGTTATTAATGGACGCTTAAAAGTTCCCAAAGATTCAAGTGTGCTCAAAAAGTGAAACTATGAATCAGAATATGTCATAATCTTAATATTTTATTCATAATGATTTCTATGGGTTCACATAATTATGGTCCTGTTTTAATCATTGGACTCATTTAAATAATGATATCTCAACGTTTCAACTTTAGACGACCTTTAATGCCGTAGGGCACTATATATTTAGGAATCTAGAGAAGGACAAAAGAGAAAAGCTGATATAAATGCTTACAAAGTTTAGCTCGGCCACATTCTCATTTACATGCTTCAGTGGCTAATATGAAGCTCTGTCTCCCAGAGCCTAAATGAGTTTCTCTCTCCAGGGTCATGGAAAATAAGATAGCAATGAGAAGGCAATAAAAATCCAAAGTTTGCACTTTATTTATGACTGGTTGAGGTCACCTCAGATGCCACTACTAGATGGGACTTCCATGCAAACATGTTTAGAAGAATAAATGTACCTGAAGTTACAGCAGGATTGTTGATAAAGAATAAAGAGGAGCTTAGCAGGTGAAAGAGAGGAACTTCTTTTTGGTAAGTGTTTAGTGTTCATATTTGATTGCATTTAATGCAAAAACACATAAACATAACAAATCACTACTAAATAATTCACAGTAAAGCATTTCATTAATCCACACCATTGTTCAAATAAAAGATGTGTTCTTGCCCTGCCTAAAGTGACATAGTTGTTGTAATTCTAATGGGTTCCCATAATTCTAGGGTTCCATGTTATGCCACTCTGTACTTACTGCACTAATGCAATAACTTTGATTTGTATTTGCTCCAACCATAAAGGAAGCTGAATATTTTTTTTAAAGATTCACCTGCAACATGTACCAAAAAAGAGACCAAATTTTAAATCCAGTTATGAAGCACCTACTGCACTGCAGTTTTGTGTTTTTTGTGCTGTACACTCCTGTTTTTAACTATACAACAGTGCTTAAAAGTGGGTGAACCCTTTTGAATTTTCGATATTTCTGCATAAATATGATCTAAAACATCATCAGATTTTTTAATAAAAGTCCTAAAAGTAGATAAAGAGAACCCAGTTAAACAATTGTGAAAAAAAAATATTATACTTGGTCATTTGTTTATTGAGGAAAATGATCCAAAATGACATATTGGTGAGTGGCAAAAGTATGTGAACCTCTAGGATTAGCAGTTAATTTGAAGGTGAAATTAGAGTTAGGTGTTTTTAATCAATGTGATGTCATTTTCCTCAAAAAATAAATTATAAAGTATACTATTTTTGTCTCATTTGTTTAACTGGTTATCTTTATCTGCTTGTAGGACTTGTGTGAAAATCTGATGATGTTTTATGCAGAAATATAGAAAATTTTAAAGGGTTCACAAACTTTCAAGCACCTCTGTATGATGCAGGTTTCCAGGATTAGATCAATGAAATGGTATTCATTAGAAGATGGTTTCAATAGCAGAATCCATGCTCTGATTAAACACAGATTAATCAAATTCTCTGGTTAAATGAGATTAGATTAATTCATATGAATGTCACAGTTCAAATTGTGTGGCAGAATGGTAAGTATGTCTGTACATACTGATCATACTTTGAATTAGCCCAGAGAATTTCATTAGCAACTGTTTATTCACGGCATGGATTCCTGCTGATTCTTGCACAAGGATGCTATAAAGCCACATCCATGTAAATAAAATGCCATCATCTCACATCTGACCCTTTAGCTGTTCAAATATGTAATTGTCCAGAAATAAATTAATGAATTACAAAAACTAGCAAACAACATTATTGGGCAACCATCAGTGCTGATGAAAGTTACTCTTGCTATGATAAAATTTCTTAAGAACCTTTTCTTGCTCCTAATAAGTGTCACATGACCAGTGGTATATCTTATCAGTACATGACATTTCTTATTAATATAAACTTGTTTTTAATTAAATCTGCAAGCATAATTGACCCATAAAACATGATCTGCTGTAAACAAGTGGAACTATGTCATGTTGTCCAAATACAGCAGGTAGCTGACATAACATTTTGCCAACTCTTACTGGTACTTTGGCCAACGTGACGTTATCTGACCTTACCCTATATTTATCTTAAAAACTTTATCTTAAAAAATCTATTTTTATCAGTGAAATACGCTCACAGACACAGAATGGTTTTATGTACATTTAGATATACATATGCCTGCTGACATACCTTTTATAATGAATGTTGTCTTTAATAAATATTCACTGAAAATGTCTTCACCATGTTAATCCCCTGTCCTGTAGATCTCTACATGTCACTGCTTAAATACTTATGTGACAACAAATGCAGTTAGCTGAGGTCACATTATCTAGCTCACTCCTACTTGTCTTCATTCATTGTTTTAAAAATGCATTGTAGTGTGGTATATTACTTAAAAATGAAACTTTCATATTTTGGCATCTGAGCTGACAATGACAAAACAATCTCAGGCAAATCCAACAGAAATCTTGTGAGCTAAAGCTGCGCCACTTAAACAGCCATTATCATTCAGTATAGCAGCCATTGAAGAGGCTATTAAGGAATGCATCTGTGAAAGAATAGTGCAGGTTATGAACGAAATGACAAAATTTTATGAAGCTACTAGGGCAATTTTGAGCAGCTTCCACACTTCAAAGAACCAAATGGATAATTTTCTAAAAGCAAAATGTGACTACATTACTTTTGAAGAAACTTGGGCACATGGGAGAATGTTATATAGTCCTGGTTATAGTTTGCATTGATTGTAATACATTTGTGGTGTTTTAGTCAGTGTCAAGTTTGGCCAAAATGTAGCAGTTATGTGGATATTCTAGCCTTTAAAGCAAAAGAAAAAAAAAGTGGTGTGTGATTGAAGTACTATTTAAAACTATATTTGAATGTGGCCCGATTTGAAAGGTGTAGAATTTGGAAGAGTTAAATACTCAAACCATTATTTATATCTGAAAAATTCATGGGATACCATAGCAGCCACATAGCAATGATTTAGCACCCATATAGTAAAAGCTTAGCAACCACCTGGGATACCATAGCAATAGCTTAGCAACCACATAGCCATGATTTAGCACCCATATTGCAAAAGCCTAGCAACCACCAGGGATACCATAGCAAGCACATAGCAACAGCTTACCAACCACATACCAATGATTTAGCAACCATGTAGCAACAGGCTTGCAACCACATAGCAACATCCTAGCAACCACATCAGTCAACAAATGCTTAGCAACCACATACTGTAGCAACAGCATAGCAACCATATATCAAATACGTAACACTTAGCAACCACATAACAACAACCTAACAACCTCATAGCAACAAATTAGCAACCACATAACAGCCTAGAAACATTATTGACTATATAGCAACTGCCTGGTAGTGGAAGAAGCACTTACAATACATTCAACAGCTGTAGTGTTTTCCATGAAGGCATTAGCTTCTCTTCTGGTTTACATTTGATTGTATTAGTATAGATTTTGTACTGTTGAAAATACATATTCATTTAAAGGGAAATTTTAAGATAGTATTACTAATTAAGTGAGTGACAAAACATAGCATGTTGACTAGTGTAGTTGGTAAAGTTTTGGGCAACAAATTATTTCCTTGAAAAAGCCCAAAATGTTATTGTATGCATAGTAATTTTTCAAGTAGTCTCACCATGTGTGTTCTTTTGAGCAGTATTCTATGTCTAAGATATAAAGTGTAATACTATCAGTAATGCCTTTCAGGAAACACTTTAATTAAATCAAATATGGATATATGTGGAAAATACATTGTGATAGTCTGTCCAGTCAATGATAAAATAAAACATACAGCCAACAGATGTTGACACAAGTACTTTAATGTTACGTTTTTCACAATAGATCTTGAACATTCAGCAGCTGTTGTGTTGTCACTCCTCCACACAGGTATTAGCTTCACTCACTGAGAAGCAGTAAGCTCCTCTCCTGTTTCATGGAGCAGTTCTTCAAGGATAGAGATAATCAAATCAGACTGCAGCTTATGGCAAAGTGGCAGAAAGTACAGAGGAAAAGATCGGGTCAATGAAAAAATAGGAATAGTTGGGGTTTTTTTGTCTCTAAGATGAAGACAGCTAAGAGCAGGAAAATCTGGTGACAGAAAAAAA
>BRDA01014169.1:0-11635 GCA_036984385.1 Crenuchus spilurus
AAAAAAAAAAAAAAAAGGTCGGGTGCTTTTTAGAGGGTCGGGCGGGGATGATCACCAATTCTTTTTTTTTACTTGGCCTAATATATATATATATATATACCTTACAAGCTTATTATAATATTATAATCAATATTTAGTTAATAATCTGGTATTGAAACTAAAGGCAGTGCAGACCTGAAATGACAAATAATGAACAGAAGTCATATTTGATGTGGTTCCTACTTCAACATGGTTCATGGAACATCAAGGAATGTCAGAATAATAAACAATAGCTTAAGAAAATAAACAGGATGTGACACTACATTACTGGGGGACAATATGAGATGCTTATCAGGACTACTGCCACTGTTTCTGGTCTGCGTTTGAATAAAACTGACATTGGTGTTTAATTGTATATACTATTTCACAACATTTCTTCAGTAAAAATATAACAATGAACAACTGGTCAATATAATAAAGAAAACAAGGAAGCGGAAGTGAACTTTTCATTGGAATTCCCTGTTCCATATAACATTCAGGCTCCTCAGATTCTTTACAGTAACTGCTGCAATATTTAAAGTGGAACTGGGAACTAAACTAAAATATTCTGAAATTGATTTATATAGATTTTTAACATCAGAAGGGTCTCACTTGGACTAAAGCTGCTAGAGTCTGGAGGACGAGTGGAGAGACACAGAAGGTGTCTGAAGTCCAGTGTGCAGTTTCTGCAGTCTGTGATGGTTTGAGGTGTGATGTCAGCTGCTGGTGTTGGTTCACTGTGTTTTAGTCCAAAGTCAACACCTACCAGGAGATTTTAGAGCACTTCATGCTTCCATCTGCTGACAAACTTTATGGAGATGCCCAGCAGCTGCCCACAGTGCCAACACTACTACTGACCATCATATTACTGTGACTGACTGGCTCAACTCATGAGCTTTAAGTCATGCAGATTAAATAAGGACTTTCACTTCATGTGTAATTAATATAAAAATTTAATTTGGAGGACTTTTGTGAACACAGATCACTTTTTTGCTCACTTTTTGTTTTCTTTTACTATTATCTGTTCATCTGTTTCATCAAATGAAAGCAAAAATGACACTGAGCAGACATTTGCATTTGTATATTTGGTTTATTTGTATGATTTAATATTCCATCATAATAAAAACCACAGCCAGCAAAAGCGATCTACAGTCACACAACGACTGATGGCATCAGTTCATGTTCACTAGCTGCTCTCTTTTAACTCTAAAATGATCATTTAAAACAGGACCGTGTGGGAGGCGAGTGTGGCCCTGGCTGCAGTGCTACTCCTGAGGGAGCGGTCTGTGTGCTTTTGGGCTTTACACAAAAATATATCCATTTTAAATTCAGTCTAAAATCAGCCACTGTTCACAGTCTCTAAACACAAATGTGAGGAGAAGAAGGGTTTGTGGTGATTTAAAGAGAGAAATGATGTCTATTAAGGTCAAGGTAAGAAGCTTTGATGCTAGCAAGATCTACAAGTCCAAAGGTTTTTGGACACGCTTTCTAATGAATGCATTCAGCCACTAAGTTCACACAGATGTACAAATGCACACACACAGCTTGTCTAGTCCCTGTAGAGAAGTACTGCCAAAAGAATAAACATGAACCTGTTGGCACCATTTCTAATGCCAGGTGTGGGCGAGAGCTGTGGAGCAGTAGAATGGTCCAATACTTTTGGGATGAGTTGAGAATGAGGTTTGGGTGGTGATCATCCAATATCCTGACCTCAATAACTGCTCTTGTGGCTGAATGCAATCAAATCCTCCTAAATGTAGTAGAAAGACTTTCCTGAACAGTAGAGACTGTTACTCCAACAAAAGCAGAATAAACTCTTTTTAACACTCCTGATTTGAGAGCAACGAATCATCAGGTGTCCTGATACTTTTGTCCATTTTGTGGGTCTTTGATTTCACAACCAGGCAGTTAGACAAGGTTGAGACCGTCACACAGAAATTACATAGTTCTATGAGACATGTTTGGAGCCAAATTTTGCTTTTTAGTTTAGAACTAGAGCTGTGACATTGCTATCAAACACTAGAACTCATTCACCTAACTAGCCCAGGCTATTCATCACCCAACCTGCTCTCAAAGCTCATCCAGACATTAATGAAGGTGTCACAGATAAGACAGACACTTCAGACAGCAGAAGGGCTGGTAGAAGACTGATCTTACATCAGATTCCTCATCAGAATTAAAACTGTCTCCAGATCAGCACTTCTTGCTCCAAGATGGCCGAATTAATTTTTTTTAAAGTATATCATAATGTGTCTTAAACCACATCCATTAGTCCGTGACACCTTCATTAACAAGGATCTATGTTCCCCAGCTCAGTAACTTTACTATTGTGACTCATTTCAAGTTAAAATATTAAATAAATATTATATATTGCTTGGAAAAAGTCTTGAAACAATGTTTATCACTTAATTCATATTATTTACGTCTTTAAAAACAAATATGGCATCTGTGGTGTTCTGACCTGGCAGAGAATATTGAAGAGTCTAGGTTAGGGTCTAGGGCAGTTTTACGATAATAATTGTTATGATGCTGTTTGCCATCAACAGCTGGAGCCCAAGAGAGCAAAATTGGCAATGATCTCTATGGGCGGGTTCCCCTGTGACGGTGCATCAGCGGTAGTTCGAAAAGAGGCGGTGGCTGTATTGCATGCAACAGAGGAGGCGTGTGCATGTCTTCACCCTCCTAGTCAGGGACAGTGCAAAGTGATGGGAGAGCCACTAATGGGTTGGGTTAATTGGCGACTATCACATTGGGAAAGGGAGAAAATTGACAAAAAAATAAAAAATAAAATAAAAAAAATAAAATTACATTAAAAAAGTTCATTTCAGAAAAATGTTTCTCAACATAAAATTGTGAAGACTTTGAATATCCCACCATCTACAGTACATAATAACATCAAAAGAGAATCTTGAGAAATCCCTCTGTGCAAAGGTTTGCCATGCAATCCACAAATGCTGTAAAAGCTGTATCACACAGGTCAACAGGTCTGACCTGGCAGAGAATAGGCCCTAGGGCCCTCATTAGCCACAGGTCCCATAACATACAACAAGGACATGCTGTATGTCAATATAAAAAAATAAACTGCAAAACGTACCTAACACTCTGAATGAGCTGTAATTGGCTATAGTAGAGACGCTATATTATCAATATTATCTATAGAGTTGTTACTTTAATGCTACATTAAACTAAATGCATCCTTAAACAACTGAAGCAAATTTTATATGATGAAAAGGTTCTACAGATGGATGAAGAATGTGGTGTAGATGGTTTCATATAGACATTTTGAAAGTGGTTCTATGTAACCACAAAGGGTTCCACTGTTATTGCAAGCCTGACATTGTGGCTATAGCAGAACCCTTTTCAGTGCTACTTAAAACCATTTTCAAAAAAATCTTCCATATACAACCATCTACAATACATTCTACATCCATCTGAACAACCTTTCACCAAAGAACCATTTAATCCTGCAAAGAATTCTTTGAGTGTTCATGGTTCTACATATAACAATTTTTGTTACTAAAGAACCTTTGAAGAACTGTCTTTTTCAAGTGTCTTAGGCCCCAAAATTGCTAAATTGGCCTCTGGGTAGGGTTCCCATAGTAACCCATGTTGTATTAAGCTAAAACAGAGCTGGGGAACATAGAACTACACTATGCACCATATTCAATCATTCTGGGGAACATAAAATAATTTTAGGGCAGAATAGGAGACAGAGTGAGACAAAGTAAAGCATAGTCATGCTAAATGTAGTGAACCTGTGGTGCTGGCCAACACAGTAGACATTCAAATCAGCAAGAAACGCTAAGTCACGAGGCAGCCGTGTGAGCAGAAGTGCAAATCAGAGAAAGAAGAGAAAAAGTGTGAGAAATGAGAGTAACAGATGAAGTGGATGAGAGTACACAGAAAGGAAACACAAAAATACCATTTAAAAATGAAGCAGCCTTGCAAGAGGAGAAGAAAAGGAAAAAAAAAAGCAGCACAAAAAGAGTTGAACTGATCAGTGAAGTCATATTTGGACTGTCAGTACTCAGAACCGAGGGTCTGATATTGCGTCATCTCATTACTAGTGCATCTCCAAAAGTTTATGGTAAAAGTTACATTTTTGTTCATAAATGAACACAAAAAGTCATATTTTATATTCATTACACATAAAGTGACATTTCAAGTCTTTTTTGTTTTAATGTTGATACTGTTTGAATTGTAATTTACTGAAAAACTTTAAAAATAATTTGTTTTTCATAAGGTCTAAGCCAAACTGATCAACATTAAAACAAACAAAAAAAAAGCCTTTAAATATGTAATAAACATGTAATAAATATAAAATACCTTTGGCAATTGAAAGCGTGCACAAGCGTGAGAATCTGATTCAGTTTTAGGTTAAATTTATGCAAAAATATTGAATATGAATATTCTACAGGACTCACAAACATTAAAGCACCACTGTATATATGGCAGTTTACCTTTTTGAATTAAAATATTAACAAACATTACAGAAATCAAAAAGTGTGATTACAAATGAAATGAAAAACTCCAGCTGATAACACTGTGTCCTATTATTAGCTTACAGGGATTGTTCCTTTCCTCTAGACTCCACATCGTCCTTTGCTGGACACTATGAGACGCCCTGTAATAGCTGTAATGGAGTATGAATTTTACATGTTATTTACATTAAAAGAGTTTAAATGATCTGTGTTAAATTGATATTGGCCACAGTCTGTAATTATCAGTTATCGTATCAGACCAGAAAATTCAATATTGGTGCAATTAAACACCATGCTACTACCATCGTATCATCCACAAAATATCATTCTGTAAAAATGTACTAGTGTTAAAAATAAACAATGTTCATGATGGTAGCATGATGAGGGTAGCTGCATAGTAAGTTAACCTTTATCATGTATGACCTCCTGTTGGAATACAGCAATTCTGTAGCAATAGACTGAAACATTCAGTCATGATTTTTATTTTCTGAACAGGTTCTGCTCCTGAAGTCCAGATTTATGCTGCTGGGCTCTGGGAACAGAACCAAGCAGAAGAGGCATTCTGTTCACACAAAAGAAAGAAATGGGTTGACCCTGTATGCTGTAAACTGAATATATTGAGTAAATGTATCTCATTCCAATATTTCTACACACTAGCATAGAGCTCATCACTGCTGTTCCTTCATTCATTTATTATTTTCTTCCTTCTTCTGGCTATGTCCTGAATAATATTTAGCTATTAGCTAGCAGCTATCTATTAATTATGTATACCAACAACCAAAGTAGTGAAAAAGAAAAAAAAAATTCTTTGAATTTCTGAAAACCCCTTCAGCACTATAATGATGCTCTAGAAACGTTGAATCCATAGTAAATATCCATTACTATGGCAACAAGCAATAGGGTAGTGACAACAGTCAATAACAAATGTACAGTAATGGATGATAATGTGATGTTTAGATTACTGCTCATGTTCACTCTGTACATATAAATACACTTAAATGTCTAAATGTGGCAACCGGAGTATAAGCAGGATACCGACCAGCCAGGTGTCTTATTATACCTCATTACTGGACTCGCATTGTGTTCACCTCCACCTTGTACATTACTTTTGTATAATGAGACACTTCAGAGACTGTTATCCTTTCACCATCAGAAAACAGCAGCTGATGTTTACATTTCTAAACAGGGGCGTGTCCAAGGGTCAGACTGAAATCTGATTGGCCACTGCTAAACCTCTTTCTTGTCTATATGGTTGGTTGAAATGGTTAACTAACGTAAAGCAGAACCAACTAAATGTTGAATTATTGATAAACTGAAGACAACCTAAATAGGAGGTAGCAGTATGAAAGTGAATTTCTCATTCCACCTTAAAGAAAGAACTGCTGCACCATTTAAGGTGGAATGAATGTCAAAGCCTTGAACAAACATGCATAATGTCTTTTTAATAAAACTATTTCGTGGCTGTTTACTTTCATCCACTGTTATGGCACTGACTGGTCCATCATAGGAACACAATCAGGCACAGTCACTACATCATTACACAATTATTTTTTCCAGTTTAAGCTTTAAGTTACATTTACATTTTGACAATTTTCAGCACTTGTGATGAAGTTAAAGTAAATAAAAGAAAGCAGAGCTGAAAGAAGTGTTGTTTTAATGCTTTACAGGGCAGCGGTCAGTAATGTTTGTTTATTTGAGCAGGACTTGTGTCTGTGATCAGTTTAAAGCTTCAGAGAAATGACAGACAAGAAGCAAGACAGCTGAGCAACTCAGGCTTGTACTTTAAAAGATGCAAACACTCAAGAAAATAAGATTGATAAGATCTAATAAGATCTCTGATTGCAGTTATTTATATGGCAATTTATCACAGATGAAATGTCAGCCCTGGCACATTAAACTGGATCTTATTTCTCCAAGAAAAAGCGTGATAGGGGAACGCAGGGATCCATTTCTGGTTTCGGTTCTAAGTCCTGACAGTCAAAAATAGAAACAGAAGAAAATCAATGATGATGATGATGATGGGTACATATAAAGGAAGAAGTGAATGACTGAGGACAAAAAGGTAAAGGAGTAGCTTTGAACCTTTTGACCTTTAGGATCATTTAAGTTAAAAAGGTCAGACAAATGCTTTCTGACCACAAAACAGGAGCCCACAGACACCCTCATCAACACTGCCACACTGAGCAACTTCTCAGATCAGCTCTACAGAGACAGTTTGACCAAAGAGTAAAGTTACCCCCGGAAACCACCATGTGGAGTGACACTGAAATATTGATACTGATACTGAATCTGTACAGATTTTTCTTTTTGAAAATGTGCAACATGATTTTTAACCTTCTAGACCCCACAGCAGCTTCAATAGTATTAATTAATTATATCCCAGAAATGAGAAAAAACTCTTTTCTGATTGGCTGGCAGGTGTCTATTAATGCACTATAATCAGACCTGTACAAAAATGGAAAAGAAAACAACAAAAAACAAACAAAACAAGATAAAATAAAAAAAAGAAAAAAAGGAAAAATACTTAAGAGCAAAAGAACAAAATTAAAAAATGAAAAGAGATAAAAAAAAAGAAAGATAAAGGTTTAATCATGCTGAATGCTTTGCATAACAACTGTAGGAAATATTGTACTATGACCACCTGTGATGGAGCACCTACAAACACAAGTGTACACTGTTGACAGTTGTGCATGAAAATTATGTTCATTTTTCTGTGTAAACAATTCAACAGGGCCCGGTTCATCAGCCTATAGGAGGCAGTGGGTCATCCATCACTCTCAGTCAGCTGAGTAAAAGTGTCTGCCCACAAACACACCTACAATGTAAATGAATGTAGAACTTTTTTAATGGAGATTGGAGCATAATTTTCACATTTACGTCTGTCAAAGCCCTGAAATCAAGAGTGTTATTACAGCTACAGACGTGTCTGAGCGTACACAGCCTCAAACTATAGCCGTCTTCTACCAAACACACTGGGGTCCACTGTGTACACTTGATTTTTGGTCAAACTGTCCCTTTAACTGAACTGTATCCGTTTGCCTGTGAAAGTAATGCTTTGTTCATCCTTTTATTGACATAACAGTGGACATGCGTTAGGCTTGTTTGTAGATTTACAGCATCCAGACACTGACACTGTGCACCAAGTGAAGGTGTGTGTGTGTGTGTGTGAGGACTGGGGTGGTTTTGGCACTCTATTATATGTTTATCTCCACTCTAGATTATCTATTCAGAAAATAGCGAGTTTTTTCTATGTCTATATGTACAGTCTTATGCAAAAGTTAAAACTAATTTTAACTGATGATTTCTTCACATCTTATTACACAATTACTCTTTATGCACTAAATTTAACACTTTTCAAAAGTTATGGCACATAAAATATTGTATGCGTTATGGTTTTGTCCAGTGTGTTAAATTTAGAAAATAAACAGAAAAGGTGACCTTACATCTCACTTATTCTCACTTAAAAATCGCCCACAGGCAGGAACTTTTGCATAAGATTGTAGATATACAGTCACTGTCACATCAAAACCTTAAGTATTTATCATTTTATGTCATTTGAAAGCTGCCCTTTACATTGTGTGAACATGTGTTTTGTTATGACAGCAACAATAAATATATATAGTCGTACATCAAAATACTATATTGTGAAAAAGTTCACTTTTGTTTATAATTTAATTATATCACAATAGATTGTATATTTTATATTCATTACACATAAAGTGACATATTTCAAGTCGTTTACAATTAAAATTGTATTTTGACTGACAGCTCATCAAAATCTCAGAATTTATGATTGTGAGTAAATGACTATAAACAGTATAAACACAATCTCTCAGAGCTACAGCTGCCACATTCCTAATATCAACACTCCTGAACCACAGACATCAGAGGTGTCTTACAACAACTGGACAGTTGCTAAGTGCTCCAAAGTTCTCTTTAAAACATTTTTTATATTTCTTTTGTAAAAGTCAGGAGGAAGAGTGGAGAGACACAGAAGCTGTCTGAAGTCCAGTGTGCAGTTTCTGCAGTCTGTGATGGTTTGAGGTGTGATGTCATCTGCTGGTGTTGGTTCACTGTGTTTTAGTCCAAAGTCAACACCTACCAGGAGATTTTAGAGCACTTCATGCTTCCATCTGTTGGCAAATTTTACGGAGATCCCCAGCAGCTGCCCACAGTGCCAACACTACTACTGACCATCATATTACTGTGACTGACTAACTCATGAGCTATAAGTCATACTGATGAAACAAGGACTTGAAATATCACTTTATGTGTAATAAATATAAAATATATGAATGAACTTTTTCACGCTAATTTCTAATTTTTGTGTGTGTAGTACTGAGCAAAAGCTTTAGTCCCTAAACTCGTAATTTCTAATTAGAATAAATACAAAAAAACAAATACAGCTACTGTGAGTTTGTTTGAAGACCTGGTACTACAAATAATAGAAGTACTACAAATAATGCTGCACTGTTATGAGGAGTGGTTTGGAAAGGGTTAAGCCAACACATTGACATACATCACCACGACCTATATTACAGTTATTTGTATTTATTCTAATATTCGTGCTTATCTGAGTACATAAACAGTACACAGATGAACACATTTATGAATGTGGTGACTAAAACCTTTGCACAGTACTGTATGTACTGAGCCCACGTATCCCGTGTCCATGTGAGGCTTCTGCATGGACAGCCCGAGGCTTTGAGGATGCATGTGTTTCATCTTTTCTTTTCATTCTTTCGCTTTAAAGTCCAGAAGCAGCCCTGTTTTCCGACTCCAGGAGAAGGTCAGGCTGCAGAGTCTCTGGAGCGAGCTGTAAAATATACTTCCCTGTTTGTTTTTGTCATATTTTTTTAGTTTTTTACACGCAGTTTACATATACACACTGCTCAGCACAGCCAAGTCTACAATCAAAAACTCCAAAATGAGAATTAGAATAGTAATGATAATAATAATCATAATAATAATAATATAGTTGTGGTGTGAGTTCAGCAGCCTTCACTAGACATTCATAGTGGTAGTTGCATATGTACATAAGAGTCATTTACATCCACCAGACGTGCGAGGTCAAAGGTCGCACTGTTATCTCAGTCTCTTCTCCGCTGAGTAGATGGACATGTAGTAGTCATTACTGCCCACGGCCAAGTGAGGCTAAGGGAGAGACAGAGAGAGAGAGTCAGCCAAAAACATCCGGATAAGAGCAGCTCTGAGGTCAGAAACTGACCATTAATGAAGTTCTAGAGGAGACACAACACAAAGAGTGGGTGGAGCTACAAGAGAGGTGTTTCAGATAAAGTGGACAGTGAGTCTGTGTGTGTATGTGGGTTTATTACCCAGTAGGGGTGGAAGGCCAGGCAGCTGATGGCTCCGATGCGCTGCCCCATGAAACCATCGTAATATTTAATATTACTGATTACATCTCCATTAGAGTTATACACCGCTATAAACTGATTCATAGAACCACTGTAGAGGGAGAGAGAAAGAGAGAGAGAGAGAGGGGGAGAGAGAGGGAGAGAGAGACAGTGAGGGAGAGAGAGAGAGACAGAGAGAGAGAGAGGGAGAGAGAGACAAAGAGAGAGACAGAGACAGAGAGAGAGAGAGAGAGAGAGAGAGAGAGAGAGAGAGAGACAGAGAGAGAGAGAGAGAGACACAGAGAGAGAGAGAGAGAGAGAGAGAAACAGAGAGAGAGAGAGAGAGAGAGAGACAGAGAGAGATAGAGAGAGACACAGAGAGAGAGAGAGACAGAGAGAGATAGAGAGAGACACAGAGAGAGAGAGAGAGAGAGTGAGAGAGAGATAGAGAGAGACACAGAGAGAGAGAGAGAGAGAGAGAGTGAGAGAGAGACAGAGAGAGAGATTATTATTATTAGTTAATTTACAGTGTAATAACATTTTGAACACGACAGTCAATTGAACGTTGAGCAGTGAAGGTCACTGTGTGCAGTCCAGAGACAGTTCAAAAGAAAACTTCACAGCTTTACATCCTTCTGGACACTAACTTTATGTCTGTGAGTTCACTGTGTATTATATACAGTCTTAGGCAAACGTTTCTGCACCACTACTTAAATCAGATGTTCATTTTCTAAGTAATCATCTACAGAGACAACACTTATACAGTACATGTCATATTATCTGCACAGCTTGTGTTCATTTGACCTGAAAACAATCAAAACATTTCATGTGTCACAACTTTTACACATTTGATTTAGTTCCAAAGTGTGAAATAAAGAGTGTGTATTAAAATGAACAGAAGTTTGATGGACAGTTCACTTGTTTACACTTAGAACATCAACAAATACATGGAGTTTAACCAGCGGAGCACTAACTTTTGCACAGGACTGTATGTAAGGAGTGGTCACTTGTTGAATGGATGATCAGAACATGGTATGAACAGTACTGTAGGTCTAGTACTGTTAAAAAATGGAGGTAATAATAAGATTAATAAGAATAATAATATTCAAATGAACAGATAAAGCACTAACCAGGCAAACAGGTTGGCCTGAGGGTGAATGTCCAGAGCGGTCAGACCTTTCACCGTCTGCAGAATGTTTATAGAGTCCGGAATCCGCGGGTCAAAGAAACGCACATCACCGTTTACACTGAACACACACACACACACATTTTGGACAGTGAGTGGAGCTGCCAGAAAGAGCTTTGTGATACGGTGATGCTTGAAAGTTTGTGAACCCTTTTCTGTATTTCTGCATAAATATGACCAAAAACATCAACAGATGTTCACACAAGTCCTAAAAGTAGATAAAGAGAACTCAGTTAAACAAATGAGACACAAATATTATACCTGGTCTTTTATTTATTGATGAACATGATCCAATATGACATATTTGTGATGCAAAAGTATGTGAACCTTTGCTTTCAGTATCTGGTGTGACCCCCCTTTGCAGTAATAACTGCTTTTAAATGTTTCAGGTAACTGTTTTTTAACCCTTTATTGGTAGAACAACTTGTGTGTTTAGGGTTGTTGTCTTGCTGCATGACCCACCTTCTCTTGAGCTTCAGTTCATGGACAGATATCCTGACATTTTCTTTAGAATTCTCTGATATAATTCACAATTCATTGTTCCATCAATGATGACAAGCCATCCTGGCCCAGATGAAGCAAAACAGGCCCAAACC
>BRDA01014172.1:0-12222 GCA_036984385.1 Crenuchus spilurus
AGTTAAATTAACACTGGGAGTGTTACATTTTGACACCCTCAGTGTTAATTTAACTCTAATAGTGTTGATTTAACACTGGCAGATTTACTGTGAGATGGTTGCAATGGAGATAAGTGGCAGTCAGGGTTGCTAGGGGATTTCTAGGCTTTCCCAAGTGGTTGCTAGGTTATCCCATGCAATAGTTAGGGGGTTGCTCGAGTATTTGCATTTCAATGATGAAAGGGGTGTACAAACATTTTCTGCCTTTTGTTAACTGTGGAAAACATTCTGGAAAAAAGGGCTGCTGTGCAGAATCTGTCGGATCTAAAATTCGTCAACAATCAGACTGAAGATTTCAGAACTGTTTGTATGTCAGTATCTCAAAAAACTGCAGGATGAGTAAGCAGGGAAAAATCTGGCAGAAGAAAAAGAAGAAGCAGAAAACATGGAAGCTGAAGAAGAAGCAGAAGAAGATAGAGAAGACGAAGATACAGAAGAAGAAGAAAAAGCAGAAGAAGAAGAAGAAAAAAAGCAAAATAAGAAGTAGTTAAGGAATCAAGGCAGAACAAAATAAAATCTGCTCTTGTAGGGTTTCTCATAGGATTGAACTGAAACCATTGCCTGATAAGGCCAACATCTCTGCAGCAGACATGAGCAAACATCACTAATGATTCAGATCCAGGATGATGCAAAACACCACCAACTCACTAAAGGCACAAACTGATCGTAAACTCTGAACCACACGGCAGTGGCGGTGCACTCTTCAGAGTTAGGCGCCAGTCTAAACACAGTGCCCTGAATCAGCTTCAGACAAAGTGGAAATTGAGACATTCTGGGCAAAGAAGGTGATATGCAGCGGAGGCTTGATGGGCCAAGCGACAGAAATGATTCCAACATGACTTCTCACTTAGTCTGTTTTTTCTCATCTTAAGGCTGTGCAAACATTCAGCCATGGATTTTAAAACCTGAACACCCAAAAAAATAAACACATGAATACAGTACCAGTCAAAGTCCTCTGGCATGCATGTTTTTCAGGCATTTTGATCTAAAGGATTATGCTTAAATGCTTGAAATTTGTTTCCAAGGCAAATATAAAGTCTGCAACAAATATAAAGTCGTCCAAAGCAAAATATTTAAATGTTAAAGGTTGCTTTTATGTTCTTTTCAGCAGTCAGCAAGATCTCAGCGTATACGTGCTTCTTCAAGACTGTCAAGAGTACACAAAACTGCATCAAGGTAAAGTAGGGTTTAAGAAAGAATCTGAACTATAAGTTAAGTTTTGATTTAATTTTACACCAAAGCGCAAAGTATGAGTTTTGTTTGGGTTTGTGTGCCAAAAACATTCAGAAATAAAATAAATAAAAATATAAAATCAATCAATCAATCAATCAAATTTTATTTATAAAGCGCTTTTTACAACTGATGTCACAAAGCAGCTTTACAGGGTTAGTAATAACAGACATCAAATCATTAATCCCTGGGTATTGGGTAAAATAAAGTCATAAAGTGCACAATTACTGGCCAATGTACTTACACACAGAAGAACTTGACCTCCACATTTACACACTGGTGAACATGTCTCCGAAGTAGTAGACAGCCCCTATCCATGGCACCCAGTGAGGAGTTAGGGGTTAGGTGCCTTGCTCAAGGACGCTTCAGTTGTGACCTGCCCGGGGATCAAACTGTCAACCTTCTGATTACAAGACCAGATCCCTAAAAACCAGAACACAGTTGTCCCCAGAAAATGACCATTTTCTAACCTCTGTTTCCCAATTTTTGTGACTGTGCCTTTAAAACTGATATTATTTAAATAACCTCTCCTCCTATTGGCTGCCTGGTACTGTGCTTTATTCAGAAAAATGTACCCAGGCTGAAACTTAAATGTGAGTAGGCCAAACTCTAAGCTGAAAAGGTGGATGTGTACTGTATGTGTGTTGCAGACTGTTTTTACAGACCATAATTTTATGACTTTTTAACTTTAAACACACACACACACACACTTTGTCTTTTACATCATATCCTGTTCTTAAAAGCACACAGCCTTTAAAGGTGCAATACAGAGATAGAGAGGGGGTTACTGACCGTGCAGTCAGTGTGGCAGTTTGATGTGGAATTCAGCACAGCTCCGGTTATTGTTTGGGTAGCTGCAGTCCAAGGACAGCTTTGGCAGTGGACTGCCGGGTTTATTTTTACTGAGGTAAACGGGAAGGGCAGAGTGGGGGTAGCAGGGGGTCTATTTTGGTCAGCAGGCCTGTCTTCTTCACTTGACAGTTTCTCACAGAGATCACAACCACAGCAGGGTGTGTGAATAATCTGGCCTCTGGTCATTTTTCTGTGTCACTGTGACCATAACACCAATGATTCAGTTCAGTATGACACTTTAGGCATCGGCAATACCCAGTAATACCAACGCAAATACTCTGATACCAATGCCAATACTTTTAAATGGGGCATTTTTTTGTGTTTTACAATGAAACAGAACACAGCTCAGCAAAAATCTCATCAGTCTCAGTATGTGGCATAATATTAGAGCACATCAGTCTGTTTCTTTGTGAAATTGAATGTAAAAAGCACATATAAATGTGTACAGTGGTCTGTGACAAAGGCTGCTGTAGTTTTGTTTAGTCAAAATACACCAAAAAGTGTTAAAACATTTTCATTGGAGGATCAATAAAACAACAACAACAGTAGCAGCAGCAGCCTCAGCAAACAAACCTTGTGAACATAAGCATCAGTATTTCAGTGTCAATCTGCTCATCTCTACACCCCTTTCTATAACAGAAATCTGCCTAAAGCAGTTTTCCATAAATACAGGTTCATATCCCCAATGGTTAAGCTGAGTGAGAGTCTGTCAGAAACAAGTCTCTCAAAGACTTTCCTCTTGATTGTTTCATAACACTAGTATATGGACTACATCCTGAAAAGATTTTAAATACATTTAAGGAAAAGCATCTCTGGTTAGTCATATTTTAAATTCTATGTGGTAAATAATGAGCTAAAATGTGACAGTAGGCTGGCCAGTCTCCCAGAAATTAAGCAATTTTGCTAAAATAAGTCAAAAGTATTGCGACCAAATTCTTGGGAGGCCATTTGCAGACATTTGTTTTGATATTTCTTCAAAAATAAATGTTTCTGGGGGTAGTTTGTGGTCACAAAGCTGAATTTTTGTTTAGTCAGGTAACTTCACCCAAAGTCTCACTTGTTCAATGAGAGCAGCAGGCTAATGCTATTGGACAGTCCTCGAAACTATAGTAGCATGGCCCAGTCCGGAAAACACAAAGAGGTGGTGTCTGTGTTTACATCAACACTAAATGGTACAATGACTCTGTGCTTATTGCCAAGTCCTATTCTAGTGGTTGAGTTTATAGTTGTTAGATGTAGACTGAGATAATTCTGTGCTCCTGGTCACTATGTACCTCACCCAGAGAGTCAACGCAAGGGATGTATTCTGTAAAATGTATGGCGCGATCAGCAATTTGCAGAGCTCTCATCCAGATGGACTTTTTATTTTTGCTGGAGATTTGAATCACTCAAATCTCAAAACTGTTCTTGCTAAATTTGACCATCATCTGCACTTTGCTACAAGGGTGGTGAACACATTGGATCTTGTGTACATTAAAATTTCTGGCACGTATAAGGCAGAGCCCCACCTACACCTTGGATATTCAGACTACTGCTCTGGTAGTCTAATCTCAACATAGAGGCCACTAAACAGATGCTGGTGCCATTTCTGCTCTTTGAGACTGTTCTCATCACACTGACTGAGACATGTTTAGGGAGGCTGCAACATACAGCGACTTGAACAACGTGGAAGAGTACACAACATCAGTGACCTGCTACATCAGCAAGTGTAGCAGTGTAGCTTCATCAGCAGTGTGATGAAGTCACCATCAACAAGAACATCATTACAAGACCATACCACAAGCCGTGGATGACTGCAGAGGTACATGCACTGCTGAGAGCTGAGATGCTTTCAAATCAGGTGACAAGACTGCCAAGTACAGCGACAGCTAAACTGTCCCGAAGCGCACACATGGCCAGAGCATCAACAGACACTTCCAAAACAGTGGTAATACATGGTATATATCACAGGGCATCCAGGCCATCACCAACTACTACACCTGCCTGTGACAGTGATACTTCTCTTCCAGAAGTGATAAACAGATTCTATGCTAGAGTAAACCCACAAAAGGCTGCTGGATCAGATAACATTGGCAGAGTGCTCAGAGGATGTGCAGATCAGCTGGCAGACCTCTTCACAGACATCTTAAACATCTCTCTGAGCAAATCTGTTGTTCCAACGTACTCCAAGGTGACCACCATCATGCCAGTGCCAAATGAATTGTCAGTGTCCTGCCTTGATGAATACTGTCCTATCGCACTGAAGTCCATTATCATGAAGTGTTTCGAGAGGCTCGTCATGAGGCACATAAAGACCCTGTTGCCCCTCTCAATGGATCCACTGCAGTTTGCGTATCATCGCAACAGCTTTACGGATGACATCATAGCCACCACTCTTCACCTGGTAATCACTCGCCTGAAAAAGGAGACATATGTTAGACTGCTGTTCATAGATTACAGCGTAGCATTCAACACCATCATTCCTCAGCACCTGATTGGAACTCTGAGCTTGCTGGGACTGAAAATCTGTCTCTGCAAATGGACTCGAGACTTCTTGACTGGGAGACCTCAGTCTGTCTGAATTGGTACAAACACCTCCAGCCACGTCACACTAAGCAGTGGAGCTCCTCAGGGCTGCATGCTTAGTCCACTGCTGTTCACTTGACTGGCTCATAACTATGCAGCAATGCACAGCTCCAATCACATCGTCAATTTAACAGATGATAAGACTGGTGCGTCTCATCAGTGCAAATAATGAGCCAACTTACTGAGACGAGGTGGAACAGTTAATGGACTGGTGCAAAATAACATCTTTGAATGTTGACAAAACTAAAAGAGATGGTTGTTGACTTTGGAAGAACACAGAGAGACCACTCTCCACTGAACACTGATGTCTCCTATGTGAAGATTGTCAGGAGCACCAAATTCCTTGGTGTTTAGCAAGCAGAGAACCTCACCTGGTCCCTCAACACCAGCTCTATAAGTAAGGAAGCCAAACAGAGTCTCTACTTCCTAAAGAAGACTGAGGTAAGCTCACCCCCATCCTCACAGAATAACCAGAGAGAGCATCCTGAGCAGCTGCATTACTGTCTGGTTTGGGAATTGCACTGCATCTGACTGCAAGACTCTCTAGTGCGTAATGAGGATGGCAGAGAAGATCATTGGGCTAAGGCAGTAAATTCCACTGCATATTTGCAGAGGTATTTACCTAAATAATCACTGCAATATTTGCATATTGTACTATAAAACTGCTTCTAAAGTTGTTATAAAACTGCTGCTACAAACTCTAATTTGCTGCTAAATATCACTCAGTAACACCTACCAATTAACATCACATTTATCCCTCATCCTGTAATGTGTCTTAGTCTAGACAAGCAGTGTTTTGTATTTATTAGTGTTGTAGTTATTGCATATTTATTGTTTTTCATTGCACTTGTGTTCTGTGAACAAGTACTCTAGAGAATCCTTTGTGGAACGCCTCCCTGTAGGTTGTGGTTGCTGTGTTGAGGGACCAACCATAGACTGTAATCACATACACACACACACACACACGCACACACACACAACACACACACACACACACACAATGCAGTCTGTAGGACCGACCAAATGCATTTTCCTTGAATTGCCTTTAGATGGTTGTTGGGTGGAACAAATGCATTTACACTGCCATAAAAACACATCTCAAACCACCTCCTGAAGTGGTTTGGGGAAATTTGTTTTAAACTCATGTTGGGTGCATTTTTATGTAGATATTTTCCTGACACTTGTCAAGCGGCCTTTCACATGTACAAAACTCCACTTCACAAAATTCTCAGCATGATCACAGGTCACAGGACCACAGGAAGCTCTACATTCCTCAAAGTTAGCGGTTTCTGAGATGCTACCATCCTTCACTCAGTCCCCTATCATCAGGCCCTTTTAGACATCAGTCAAATCATGTTTTATGCCCATGATTGCTTTGCACTACACCTGACTGGTGTGCTCACTTATTTATACATGCAGTAAACCCTAAAATGTAAATGCAAACTCACCTTCAACTGTGTCACTATAAACACTGCCTTGAAACCTGACTTTGTTTATACTTGTGTTCATTCTATCAACATTTGTTCATTTCTACAAAAAATCCATATAATTAAAGATTTACAGAAGGTTCAGCTGACCGAATCAAACACTTAGGCATATGTATACAAAGTAGAGTCTTTCTTAAATCTCACTGTGCCTCCCTTTTCTGCCACAAGCTAAATATAATTTCTGATGAACTTTACATGACTTGGCCTGCTGGATGAAAACGTTCTGCAGAGTGTGTGTGTGTGTGTGTGTGTGTGTGTGTGTGTGTGTGAGAGAGAGGGAGCGAGCGCGAGAGAGAGGGAGCGAGAGAGAGAGAAAGAGAGAGAATGAGAGTGTGCATGAGAAAGAGAGAGAGAGAGAGAGAGAGAGCGAGAGCCAGAGCGAGAGAGAGAATGAAAGTGTGCATGAGAGAGACGGAGAGAATGTGGTGATGGTTATCACTTCCATCAAGCCGTTACACTGAAGAACACAAACTCTTTTTGTGACCAAAAAGGGTAAAGTAATGTTGAAAGATGGCAAAGTTCAGCTACTGCACTGAACACACTCTAATTCTACTTTGCCCGAGTGGCACAAGGGCACAAAAACAGCTCTGCAGTGTTTTCCAAGGCATCAATGCACAACAAAAAGAAATGGGCATAAATACAAAAATAAAAATGACGCTGCTCAGCTTGTTTGTTTACATGGAGAATCCCTTACAAAATCAAAAATATATCTGTAAATAAATAAATAAATAAATAAATAAAAATTTAGTTTTTAACAATTATAAACATTTATAAAAATAAAGCAGGTTGTGTCACCATGTTTTGTACAGTAGGAAATGACTTGTAGTGTATGAAGACAGTGTATGTGGTGAAATTCTCAGTAGTGTATTGTGTTAAGGATTCAAAAGGTACCACATGAGCCATCATATAAATGAGTAAATTCACACATAGCTGTATCTTGTGACACTGTGTTACAGGTGTATGTGTATATTATCTATATATATATCTATATATATCTATATATATATATATATATCTATATCTATATCTATATATATATATATCTATATCTATCTCTATATATATCTATATATATATAAAAAGGGATACACCAAAATAAAATATTTTGCCAAAAACTAAACATTTTTTCATTTACATAAATGATTAAAACATTTCTAACCAAGTTATTTCCCAAGTATTGTAGTTAGTCAGGAATTAATGTCTGTATTTCAAGTTGGTTTGACATAATTAAATTTAATAACAAGTTTACTTGATTATTCTTTTACTTTTGTATATAAAATAAATGGTAGAAAAATTACACAAGACAATTATATATGAATATGTATGTAGATGCATGTATTACTAGTATTTAATTTAAAAACATGAAACAAAATTAAAATGTCTCAAGATGAATGATGTAAGTCACATGGAAGTTTTGTGTGTTTATTGTGAGTGTCATTAGGCTACAGACACACTTCCCATTTCTTTTTGTAATTCTGAGATGGACCCTACCAGTGCAGGCGCCGAACAACAAAAACAAAGCTAAGCGGCTGTATTCTGGCTTCATCATAAGTCACAAGTGCAGTTTAGTAAAGTTTGTGGTTGTAGTTTGTTGTCTATAATTGTGCTGATGAATGTTTTCTTGGGGAGGAAAAGCATAATGCGGAATGTCCGAAAAAGTAAGTGTCAGTAAAAATGTATACAAAACAATTAGGATCATCTTTTTACTGGTTTTATTCATTTTCAGTAAAATAATTTTGGTTGTAGAATTATATATATATATATATATATATATATATATATTTATTTATTTATTTATTTATTTAACAATATTAACAGCCATTTTGAGTTTTGTCTGTACTTTTGTCCATTGGTAAATGGCTTATTGCTACTCCACAGTAACTGTAACCAAACCCAGAATGTTGTCATAGCAAACGTCAGCTGGAGAAATGTACACACACACACACACACACACACACACACTGAATTCCCCCTCTGTGTCCAACTCCTCAAGCAGAACAGCCATGCCTTTGAACATGTCTCACTTTTCCCGCGCTCCATCACTCTTCTCTCTCATTCTCCATCAGAGTCACAGTTTCAACAAGCTGGTGGCTGAAACCCCTCGACGCACACATGCACGTGCATGCCAGTGCCTCATCAAGCCTTTTTAAGTCTATTTGAGAATGGTCTGCTAGACTGCACCCCTGTCTGGGTGAAGTGCTGTCTGTGTTTGTGTCTGTTCTGGACTTGTCTGGATTGTGTGTCTGCTCTAACCCGGTCCCTCTTTGGTGACTCAGATCTTTTCCATTCCACTGGTTCCTCCCAATTAGAGCAGTAAAACTCCCAGCGGTCATTCCTGTCGTTGACCCACAACCTCCAATTTTTCCTGTTTTCATTAACACGACCCCTTTATTCTTTCTTCCGATTTTAGTAAAAAAGTCCCCACCTCTCTTTCCCTCTCCTCCCTTCACCCTCCCCCACCCCTCTGTTCTCCTAAAGATAGTCTATTCTATTCTCATACTCATGACTCTCCTCCTTATATAACAGTGACAGAGTATGTGGTGCTGTTTGAAAAGTTAAAACAACAATTTGTAATTATTTCTAAAAAAGGCACATGCTGTTATGCTAAAGAGGCTAATAAGGGCCTAAAATGTTCCAGAACTGAACCCCAGCAGCCTTAGGACCATCTACACAGAAAGAACACAAGGCTCTACTTAGAAATCATGTTATTTTATTATAAACACCAAAATACAGAATCTAGACACTTTTCTACCCTCATCCAGGTCAGTCTGGTTCTCTCTGGCAGAGAACAGAAACACAATAAAGAGCCTGTTTGGTTTACAGAGAGTTCAGACATTAAACTGATGAAGAGACTGTTTATACATGGGTGGGTGTGTGCGAGGAGATTTAATAAAGTTTATGCGTAAGTATACACGTATTCTGGGCTTTAAAATGGTCCAGCGTGTGTTGCTTCTTGTGTTTGTGTGTGTATACATGTTTCAGATGTTTTCAGGCTTGGGTGGTTTGTTATGGCTGAGCGAATCCAGGTTCCTGAGTGTGGTGGCTACCAAAACTCGTCTTGATTACTGCGACTCTCAATGAGCTCCTTCAATGACGTCATCACATCCTCCAGCGACCTTTGACCTAGCTGCTTTCCTCCTCTCTTTCTTACGCTGACTGTGCCGCTCCCCCGCTCCTTTTCTCCCACCACTGACAGAAAGAATGAAAAAGTGAAAGAATTTAGACATGGAGAGAAATGAGACGGCTGTTCAATGGACTCACTTTTGTTCAAACAGATTATCAGGTCCATCCATCGTCATTTTTGACTTTTTTTTTTTTTTTATTTATTTATTTTTTTAAATACTTGGCAACCAATCGCACCAAATCTTCCAAGCAGATCACGTCAGTTTGCACTTAATCAGAGGACACAGTATATTCTATTAGGGAATTTACCTAAAACTACAGAACTTGGAGGTACATTCTTGCTTTCAATGTTATGGGCTTAAGGAGATCTCATACAGTATAATGCAAAAGTTTGGGTATTACTTTGAAAAGCAAAGCAATAAAAGGGCATCTGACTTCCAATAGGTAAAACGATGACAAGGGACTAAAGCAAACATTTGGTCAACCTGCAAGGTCAGTATTTAATTAACACCCCCTTTGGGAGGCATCACAGCTTCACAGGCATCACAGATGGTTGCTTCCAGAGTTTCAACTGAATCCATTTGTCCTACCAGTAAAATGTTCCTTGTGACACTGGCTGCAATACACGCCCAAAGCATGATTGATCCACCACCACACTTAACAGCAGAAATTCTTCAGCTTTTAATTCTGCAAACATAACTTTGCTAATACTGAACGTCCAAAGGACTTCTTTCCAAAATGCATCAGCCCTTTTATGAACTTAAGCCTGAATTTTTTGGTGAACATGTACAAATGTTTCCAAGGTCAAATTTATGCAGGTGTTGCAGTGAAGAACAGTAGAACTATGCATAAACCTCCCTGAAGGACTGATTTGCCTTTCTACAAATTCTACAAGCAGTTCTATTAGAAAGTTTTCTAGGTCTTCACAACCTCAAAAGTTCATTTTAGCTGCCATTTCTTAACTACAATATGAACTGAGAAAACAGTCACCTGAAAATGTGTTGCTATCTATTTATAACCTTCTCCTGTTTTTGTGGGCAACAATTATTTTAAGTGCTAGGCAGTTGCTTAGCCTTTTGAAGATCAGTTCAGGTTCTACTTAATTATTCACAGTAAAATAAATTTGGACAAGGGGTGCCCAAACATTTGCATGCCACTGTATGCCGACTCACATTAAAATGCTACAAAACACGAATACAACATTAATGAACAGCCTCTTACCAAATATGTAATTGTACTGAGCAAGCTGTGCTGAGCGAATCTTCTTGTTTAAAGTGGCACCGCGGTCATCATCAAGGTCAGCCATGAAACCGGCATCCTTTAATCTGTGCACAACCTTATTTAGCACAAGACAACACACATTAACTGCCAACATGTACAGAAAAATTTATATGACTCATGGGTAATTAATTCATTCATTCATTCATTATCACACCCGCTCAATCCTTATTAGGGTTGCGGTTTAATTCAATGATCATCAATTCACATTGCAAGACATTTCTGTAAGCTGCACTCACTTCTCTGCCATACTGTTCACTGTCTCCACCTACAGGAAGCACCATGACTTGAACCGGGGACAGCCACAGTGGCCTGAAGTAGAGGAGCAGAGGAAACTGAGAACTTATACACAATCTGTCCACACTGAACTCCACCTACACTTTACTCCAACTGTACCTTAGGCTTCAGGAATTATTCATGCATGATTGTTTGCTGAACACCATCTACTCTATCAGTGATTCAGTTTCTGACCACAGGACTGCTGTCAGGTGTTATTTGAGCTATATTTAGACAAGAGCGAAATGTCATATCAATACTTCAGGATATGTTTTATTATGAACAGTGTGCCACAATATTGATTATTTCCAGCCAACATTTTAAAAGTACTTTAAAAGAACAGTATGGAAAACACACACATACAGACTTTTATTTCAGTGCACACTATAAACCAAAGACACCTCATGGTTTGACTGGTCAACTTAATTTCATTCTTTAATACAAATCCATTCCTGCATCTCAGGCCTGCAAAGATTTTTTTATTGGGCATAGTAAAGTAAAGCCATTCTTTCTCAACACCTGAAAGAGGTTTTGGCACTGAGGATACCAAGCAATGAAGTGTTTAGGATGCAATTACCGTATTTTCTGGACTATAAGTCACGTTTTTTTTCATAGTTTGGCCGGGGGTGCGACTTCTACTCTGGAGCAACGTGTGTGAAATTATTAATACTGTGGTGACCCAGACGGCTCGCGAATAACTCCTCGAGAAGCCATTTATAGACGTGTGTTTTTATTGGTCAATCTCCAGCAATACAACACAGCAGAGAGAATCAGACTAACATTCACGCTCTCACTCACACAGTTATGCATCTGATCTATCCCCCACACCAACGGTGACTATCCTAAACTACACAAGAACTCACACATGCACACATTTATTCACACAACACAGAACACCTAAAGCTTTTACCCCTACATGAACCCACAGAACAGTTACACTAACCCTCACAAACCACCCCCAAAGACCCCTGGGAATATGCAAAACGGCAAGTTGCCTATGGTAATGCGACGCCCCCTAGCACACCACAATACATTATTACCGGTATATCATTTTACATGTTATTTTCACACTAAACCGCAAGAGGGCGCTCTAGGCCCGTGTTGATAATTTCAACATTGCAGAAACTTTTAAAAACAGCTGGAAAACATGTGTAGGAGAAATGGGGTGATCATCATGCTTCCCGTCGCTGTATTCCTGGTAAAATGCATCTAGCACTGGAAGTACGGATGCAACAAAATTTCTCGTCAGGGGAAAATCCCCGGCTTGGCCCGCCACCCTGGGAGACGATGAGCGTCCTATTGATACGCCAGTTACATGACAAACTCTTCTGTGCAAAGTGAGGGAAGCCAGTTTCACAGAAAGACACTCGGA